>VDFB02337084.1:0-42637 GCA_007258455.2 Sequoia sempervirens | reverse complement strand
TTTTCCTATTTGAGGATAGGAGGTTTTGAGAAAGCCCCACTAAAACTACCTAGATATCCTAAAGATTTGTTGGTATTCCTAGAGGTTTGTAGACAAATAGTTGTTGTAAATGTGAAATATTTGAATATGGGGAAATGGGGGTATCCTTTCCCATTGAAAACTCCATCTTTCACATGCAAAAATAATCAAATGGCCTAATGTGTTGAAGGTCTTCTCAAAGAATATAATCTCCAACATTTATTCATGAGAGCTAATTTTGATAGAAAGTGTTTTGTGAAACAAAATTTATATGGAGGAAATTCATATCAACATCAGCCCACTATTGAGGACTTCTAGGAAGATTGTGCTGATGAAAATGAAGTCCTAAAATGGTATTACATGAGGTTAACTCTTGAATAGATACAAGATTTTGGTCAACCATTCCAAATTCCCGAGGGTACAATTGATGATCCGGTGGTCATTGATCCTAAGTATGGGAGGTTGTTTGATGAATTGCATCCCAAGGTTGATTAGATTGAAAATGAAGTCTTAGATATGAACATATGGGCTGCCCTAGTCATGAAAAGAACTCAGGATTGGCTAGAAGGAAAATGGCGACAAGTGGCAGGTTCTACTCAAGAACCAAAATCTTCTCAGAAAAATGAATAGGGGTCTTCTCAGAAAATTACAATTGGCGCATCCTCAAGGAGAATGGCTACAAGATCTTCCAATGAAAATTAACAGTCTAGGGATGATGGTGAGAAACCAAAAGAGATGGTCAAACTAAAATCTATATGTGAACAAGACAGTCCATCCGTCGCTGCTCCTAAAAATAGGGTCAATCAAACAAAACCTGTATCTGAGGATTCAGATTGTATTTTTGAGAAAATTGTTGAAGATAATAATTTTTCTCCATTGTCTAAAGTACTTTCTTCCCTAGTGGAAAATATACCTATTACTCCTGGTGAGTTTAGAGAAATCGCTCTAGAGAATAAGAATTTTTCTTTGGTTGAAGCTTCTCTAGTATGTTTGAAGAAAGCAGTAAAGAAAAAGAGGAAGTACACTCCTACAACAACAGATGGAGTAGATACAATTACAAAGCTGTTCCAAACTTCTTTAGGACCAAAGAACGCTCAAAAGATGTGAAATATATTGACTGATCCTACTTTTGGTAATTAGGTGTTGGATATTGCCGAACCCATAAAAGATCTAAATGAGAATGAGATAACAGTAGCTGATTCTAAAGTCACACATGTTGATATGGGGCCCCAGACACTTGAAGGTGATATATATCATGCTCACTATTCAGTCAATGCTTTGATCAAGCCGGTAAAAGAGGAAAGGAAAGAAAAATTGGCATTGCAATCCCAGGTTCTTGATTTGAAGAACTTTATTTCTTCTATAGTTTGTTCTTTTGTATCTAGTGAGTCTCAAGTTCTCAAGCAAGAATCATTGATGAGTCCACAATGCAAATGATTAGAAAGAATTTGAGATATTCTAAAAATGTCAATGAATGGATTGATGATATGCTTGAAGAAACTATCCTCTTTATTAGTAAGTTTGTGCTTTTCTATACCTAGGTTGTTGACAAAAGGAAGGAATTGATGGCAAAGCTGCAATAAATTAGAAAAGATCAAACTAGTCTCTATGTGCTTTCACAAGAAATCAAAGAGTTGATTTCCATGGACCGAATGAAATTAATTAATGAAAAAATTATGGGTGATCCGAAGGAATTAGACCCCTCATGGCCCAATTCATTGGAGTGGAAATTAAGTGTTTATGACACCCTGGTAAAGGAAATTTCCATAGTACTTGAAAGGTACCTAGACATGCTGGTGGAGATCAAAGGAAATTTTCATGACCTCAAAGTTGAGATAACCAATGAATTTGATGAGAAGATTCTTGATTCAAAGGAAATTTGTCTGAAATTTAAAGAAATATTCAACAAGGAGATGGCTGATCCTATCACCATGGCCAAAGAATCTTACTTGAAGCTCAGTAGATTGCAAATTTATCTCACTTCCTTTAAAAATGAACCAAGTAGGAGGTCTGACACATTGAATGAGTCTAAAGTAGCTCCAACCAAAGTAAGAACTAGGCTACAGATTACCACAACTCCAGGAAGCAAAGAGTTGCTTGTGATGATTTCCAAATACAGGGATTACAAAACCAGGATGAAGGCACAAGAGAAGCAGTTACAACAAGAAGTTGTAAAAGATTTGGAAGACAAAGAGGCTGAAGGAGCAAGAGATGATGCATAATTAATTTTTAGTATTCCATGATACTTTCTTTATTTTGGATCTTTAAGTTTAAGACTCTTTAAATTATTTGGTGCGGTTACTTTGAAGAAACCATTACTAAGACAATCTACTTATGTTTTAAATATGGATTGAACTGATATGCTTAGGATCTTTTCGGAAAACTTTGATTTTCTCATTAGAGGAAAACTTTGTTATCTTAATATTTTCTATTTGTTATTTTGATATAGAAGACAATGGCAGAATTTGTGCATTCATAATCTTTGAATTATGGTGTATGAATCCATTCTACTTATGTTGAATGTTTTGCCAACGTTTAATCTATGATTGAGATAATATATATTTTGACTTCTTGCATAATTATAGTATCATTTATCTGTGAATAAGGATTATGTGGTGGTGTTTGATTTCATTCTAGTTGTGAAGTATTTTTAGTTTCATTTTATGATTTGTTGAATAACTTTAAAGCTTTCTGGTTAAAAGCAATAGAAGTTAAAGATTATTCCTTGAATATCTAATGAAAGTAGCTTCCACATTTTAAAATACGCAGTGAATCGGTCTGATAATTTTATCGTTGCCGATTCAACTGTGGTTACATTTGTCACCTTTGTGGGTGTGAGAATATAGAGTTAGGTGATAAAAAATTTCAACCAGCAAACCCAAAAGAAAATTTGAATTATTTTAAATTTGGATCCAAGAGGGACTGATTCACCACCCATGGTGAATGGGTCACACCTTGGGCTTGTAAGTGGGTGTTGAGAATTAAGTTACATTTAATGTTATTTGTCGGGTTTACATTCAAAAATACACTTAATTAAGTCTTATGAGTGCATAAAGGGGTTGAATAAAGCATAAGAAAGGTGTAAATAGTGAAATTAAGCCTAGAAAAGTGTGAAATCTTGTTACAAGACTTTACAACACTTTAGAATAGGACTTGGCAAGTGATGAAAAGGTGATTTTTAGATGAATTGTAATGAAAAGAGTATGGAAAAGTGTAGAAATGTGTTACAACACTTCACAACACCTTCACAAGACATCATAATTTGAATATTTAGGACCTAATGTGAATGCATAAGTTACATTGCAACATTAAATCAAAGTAAGACAAGTCAAACATCACAAGAGAAAGACCTAAATAACCATGAAAATATCAATGATCTATTTTTCTATAGTACATTTAGTCCCCACTTTAGTGAGAGGATGAACTTGCTTCAAACTCACACTAAAGTAGCCATGTATATCGAGAAGGATCCAAATGCACTTATGTTAGCAAGATGGAATGATAATGATCAAGCCCCTAGGATGAAGATCCCATATAAAACTAAACATAAGAAAAAAGGAACACACATACGAGAAGAAAGAGAAGAAAAGGGAGAATCGGATCAATCTTTGATCATTTGTTCAACTAGTTTTGGTTTAGATCTAGGATGTTTATGAGAAAAAGAGAATGCATACTCACTTTGGGGTGACAGAACTCATGGAAGTCCGCCGAGTGAGAATACCCAAAAGGTGAAGTACATACACTAGTTGGTATGCACTCACAAACATATAGGTGGCTATGGGGAAAGTTGTGTCTTGAATGGGATTCCTGCTCAACCATATCAAAGTTATACCTTTTGATAACTTTAACAAGGCACCACAAAGGAAAATGACATCGATTTGTGTTTCATGATGCAAGCAAAGCTCCATATGCTTAGAAATCATGAAAAAATGCAAAGGTACCATAGGCATGCAAGTTGTGTTATGCAAGGTGGAAAAGATGTAAAGTGTGAAAATGTAAAAGAGATGTTCAAAGGAGTCTTGTTAATTTCATGTGAGGTCTATCACTTAGGGAACATTGTGTCTAACATCTCCAAGAGAGGACCAATCAAAGAATAGTATATTCACAACTTAGGGGATGAAATGTGTTGCATTAGGCCACTAAGAGGAATGTAATATGCTAAGATAGATCACACTTATGAAGGACATCATACCCCATGTCATCCACATAGTGACAAACACATCATATGAAGTAAAAAGGCTACACTTAGAACCAAGAATGTGAATGAAATGATGCCAATGTATGCCACCCACTTTAAAGGAATTGCTACACACTATTCTGTGAGAAATCACTTTAAAGTAATGAAGGAAAAACACAAAAAGAAAATAAGACATGAGAGCCAACTTGGAAAGCCCCTATGCCAAGTCATATGTTTCCAAGACTTTGTCATGTAAATGAAAAAGAAAACAAAAGAAAAGGAGGATTTCCCCCCAGAAAGGAACACACCAAACACATAAGGGATCTATGGATTTGGGGTCAATATGTTCGTTGCTGCAATGTTTTTATTAAAGAGCTCAGAACTGTCATCATTCCCCAAAGCACATAGAACTAGAAGAATGACACAAAGAGAGCAAAAACAAAAGAAAAATAAAGTCCATTTTGGGTCAACATGGAAGATACATTGCGGTCTCAATGCTTTGCATCGTCCCCAAAAGGAAAACACAAGCGAAAAGAAAAAAAAAGGAAAAAGAAAAGAAAAATCTTTTGGGTCAACATGAAGGAGACATTTCGGCCCCAATGCCTTGGCCAACCCCAAAAGGAAAAAAAAAACAAGAAAAGATAAAAGGAAAAGGAAAAGGGACCATTTGGGTCAACATGGAAGAGACATTGGGTGTCTCAACACTTTGTGTCATCCCCAAAAGGAGAACACAAAAAAAAAAGTGAAAAAAGGAAATGAAAGATGTATGACATATAGAAGAATAAAGGTACAAATAGAAGAATTTCACAAAGAGAGAGAACATCAAATGCACATTACGAGGGAGCACAATACACACATACAATCAAATCAAAGAAAAGGAAAATGTAAAAAGGCTAGCAAGGTGAATGCAAGTCAACCATCTAACAATTCATCCACCTCCCAATCATGTTGACTATCCAAAGGAAGAATTGCAAGTGCCGAACTAGGGGAAGTGCTAGGATCTTCACTTGGTGTAGAAAATTTATCTTTTAAGCTCATGGACAATGAAAATAAAGAATTTAATTCATTATGCAATTCTTCATCAATTTTAGTGATCTCCTCTTCATCAACATCATCTAGGTTAATCACGATGGGAGGATGGAGGGTAATTTATAAGGAAGGATGTATTAGGAGTTGTGGCTATTGGATTGAATCATTTTGTTGTGAGGGTTAGAATGTACTATCTATTGGTGGATGAGGAGGATGAGGGTGATCATTTATTGCTTCTCTCAAAGATAGAGGTTGATTTTCTTTGTTGTTTTATGTTTACATTTGACAAGCAAGGAGACAACGACAATGCCTATGCTCCCTAGCACCGTGGTTTCACTTAATTTTATTTTGGAGCTGTTGAGGTGTAAAGGTGGGTTGATCCATCATAGGTTCCTTTTCTTCCAGAGGGGGAAGTGTTGGATGTTGTGGTTGTGTTGTTGATATGTGGTTGTCATTAATGTCAACACTATTAGCATTCATTCATTAGAAGTTGTATATGTCGAGGATATTGAGAAAATTGTAATGAGATGAGTTGTAGGTTGTCAGTGGTGAATTAAAGTTTAGTATGTCGGCAAGTTCTGTACATTGATGATCAGAGGTTGTGGACTAAAGGGTTTGTTTCTGAGTGTATCTAGTTTATCCACGTCAAGTTTTAGAGATCTGCGTGAAGATTTGATCGAGTTATGAAGATTTACATTCTGAGAGTTTTTTTGTTGCTTCAGTTGGTGTTGTTGATTGAAGATGATGCAATTTCAATTAGTTCAATTGTTGTGGATGCTTCTCTAGTGATTCGTGATGTTTTTGGATGCTTCTAGATCATGCTCTATATTTCTTGCATGTCCGTATTGATCGTTGTGCTCGTGGTTGGCGATTTTCTCTTGCGTGTTCATGTTTTTTTTATTCTTGGTCGACATGGTGTTTGTAGCATGTTGTGCATTTTTGAGTAATTAATTGAAGTGTTTTCGCATTGGAGATGTTGATTTGGGTCTTCACTAAGCTATGGCCAACCTGGCTGATTCACATTAATAATCTTTAGTATTTTGGACTGGTAGTTTATATTCATTTTATTATTTTGTTGAGGCCAACATGAAGGGATGAAACTTCTTATTGCGAATATATAAGAGCGATTGTTTATTTGAATTGGTGTGTGTGAGTGGATTCCAAAGTGTGCTTTTGTGTGTATATGTGTGAATATTGATCTAAATCATTCGAAGGAAGAGCAAAGTGTGAAGAAGAGTGAAGAAGAGTAAATAAGTGTTTGTGCGCTTAACCAGAACTATGATCAGGCATTAGCAGATGCTATTCTATCAGTTCAAATCCCTGCGGATGTAATCTAATTATTTCTGTAAGATAGTGTTTCTTCCTTTTGGTGGTTAGCCCTGTTGTAATTGAGTAATGAGCTCTAGGAAGTGTGCTTGAATGCAATTTCATTCCCCATATTTTCACTTCTTATACTTTTAATAGGGTATAATCTTGTGGACTGACCTCCACCGTGGTTTTCCCCTAACAGGGTTTCCACATAAAAAATCTTGGTGTTATGTGTGTTTCTGATGTGTTGATGATTTATGCTTTTATGGTTATTAATTAGATTAGAGAATAAGGTTAATAATTTGAATAAGTTTTAAATTTATGTGACAATTGATTCACCCCCCCTTCTTAGTTGTATACCCTTGTGTTGCCAACAATTGGTATCAGAGCAGGTTCCTTGGAAGAAGTTTAACAACTTGAGATGATCTAGGATGACAACTTACAATAAGGATAGTCTGAGATTTGATGGAACAAATTATTCTTTGTGGAAGACTTGAGATGCATCGGTGAACCCTTCTGGAACATTACATGTAATAGGTATGTTATTCCTCGGAATGGTCCTACTACTACTTCTAAGACTAGAGATGTTGAGTATAATATTTAGGCTAAGGAAGCCTTGTTGAGTGACTTGACTAATTTTGAGATGACAATTGTTATGGATCTGAAGACTATTTATGAGATCTAGAAAAAGTTGGAAACCTTGTATGAAGGTGATACTAATGTGAAGATTGCTAAGTTGTAGAGTCTGAAAGGAAAATATGAAAAGTTGAGAATGGGTGATGATGAGAAAATTACTATTTTTATGCAAAGAGTAAATGAACTTGTGTGTGGTATTAGATGTGCTAGTGGACATATAGATGAATAAGAGATTGTTGCTAAATTGCTTAGATCCTTTCCTGATTCTTACAAAGTCAAAGCTAGTGCTATTGAAGAGCTCTAGACTTTAACAAATGTAGCCAGAGACATGTTGGTTGGTAAGCTTATTGCTTTTGAGTTTAGTGAATTTGGTGATGCCCTTCCTAAGGTTAAATCTGCATTTAAGGCTACTACTTCTGGAAGAGATAGATAGAGATATGATTCAGGTGAGAGTTCATCTAGAAAGAAATTCAAGAATGAGGATGAAATCAGACAAATTGAAGAAGAATAAATAGAGTTGGAAGAGCTAGAAGCACTCATTGTCAAAAGAGTACCGAGAGGAAAAGGTATGTATGAAGGAAAATTTCCTCTTAAATGTTTTTCTTGCAATAAGATAGGTCATTTTGCATCAAGGTGTCCAGAAAGAACTCCTAAACCAAGACATAACAAGCCTAGATTTCAAAATAAGTGTTACTATGTTGTTGATGAAGGTGTGACATATGATGAATCTGATAAAGGAAATAAAAGTGATGATGAATGGGTATTTATATCTATCAAGGAAAAAAATCATGTATCTACTGAATCTACTAATTGTACGAATGTGGAGAAAGCCCTAGTTGCTCGAGTTGAAGAGAAAGATGAATGGGTGTTTGACAATGGATGTTCACATCATATGACATGAGATAAAAGTAAGTTTGTGAGCTTGGAAAAGTATGATGGTGGTGTTGTGAGATTTGGTGATAATACAACTAGTGTGATTGTGGAGAGGATGAATTTCTCTTGATGGTAAGCATAATACTGATGATGTCCCTGTATGGGGAAGGTTTGAAGCATAATCTTTAAGTGTTGGTTAGATGGTTGATAAGGGATACAATCTTCAGTTCAAGGATGGAAAGTGCAGAATATTGAGTTCCAAAATGTAATAGCATCAGGTACAAAAATAAAAGGTAATATCTTTCACTTGAGTTTTGCTAGTAAAAGTTGTTTGATTGCTCAAGTTGATGAAAGTTGGTTATGGCATAGGAGAATGTGTCATGTTAACTTTGATAATATTGTCAAGATAAGTTCTACTAAGGTTGTGAGAGATCTACCTAAGTTGGTGAAACCTACTAATGCCATATGTAAGGAATGTCAGTTAGGAAAGCAAGCTAGAATTTCATTTTGAAGCAAACAACATTGTTCAAATGAATTGTTGGAACTTATGCATACTGATCTATGTGGTCCCTCTAAGGTTAGAAGTTTACAAGGTTATAGGTATTTCATGTTACTCATTAATAATTATTCAAGAATGGTGTGGCTTACTTTCTTAAGGGAGAAATCTGAAGCACTGGAAAATTTCAAGACCTTTAAGGCTATGGTTGAGACAGAGACAAGTCTGAAGATTAAATGTTTGAGATTAGATAGCGGTGGTGATTTAACTTCTAGTGAATTTAATTATTTTTGTGAAGAACATGGAATAAAGAGAAAATTATCTGCATTGTAGACCCCTCAAAAAAATGGAGTTGTGCAAAGGAAGAACAAAACAATTGAAGATGTTGCTAGAACTATGATGTTGGAAGGAAATGTCCCCATATCTACTGGAGAGAAGTTGTGAGTACTGTTGTGTACACACTCAACTGGGTACAAATCAAAGGTGATACTGGTAAGACCCCTTTTGAGCTATGGACTGGTCAAAAGCCTACTGTTAAATATTTCAAGATATTTGGAAGCAAATGTTATATTAAGAGAGATGAAGACATAGGAAAGTTTGATTCCAGGAGTGGTGAAGGCATCTTTTTGGGTTATTCTACTAATAGCAAGGCCTACTGGTGTTACAATAAAAGATTGAGGAAAATGGTTGAAAGTGCAAATGTCAAGGTTGATGAAGACTTAGGTACACCATCCAAAACTTGTGGATATGATTCTGATGATCAAAATGTTAGTACAAACAAGGGAAAGAAAGTTCAAACTACAAATCAAGTACAAATAATTCTGGTGGATCAGAAAAATCAAGAGGAAGAAGAAACCAGTGAAATTGCAAAAGAGAGAATAGAAGAGCCTAAAGTTGAAGAACAACCTAAGAAGACTTTGAGGTATGTAAGATTGAATAATTTAGAAGATCAAATTATAGGAGATAAGAACAAAGGTGTCTAGACTAGGAGAAGATTGCAGAAGAATACTGCTTGATTTCAAAGACTGAGCCTACTAGTGTGAATGAAGCATGTAGAGATGAACATTAGGTTGAAGCAATGAAATAGGAACCAAAATAGATTGAGAAGAATGATACATGGATTCTTGTTCCTAGACCTAAGGATAAGAATGCCATTGGAACTAAATGGGTCTTTAGAAACAAACTGAATGAGCAATGAGAATTGGCTAGAAACAAAGCAAGACTGGTATGCAAAGGATATTCACAGATGGAAGGAATTGATTTCAAAGAGACTTTTCCCCCTGTTGCTAGAATTGAGGTTGTAATATTATTTCTTGCCTATGCTACTTACAAGAACTACAAGGTTTATCAAATGGATGTCAAGTCAACTTTTCTAAATGGTGAATTGGAAGAAGAGGTGTATTTTGCACAACCTAATGGATTTTAGGTGACTGATAAGGGAGATATGGTGTGTCGGTTGAAGAAAGCATTGTATGGACTCAAGCAAGCCCCTAGATCATGGTATGCCAGATTAGACAAGTATTTGTTGAAGCTTGAATTTAACAAAGGAACTGCTGATAGTAATCTTTATTTTAAGAATGGTAATAAAGATTTGATTGTGGAAGTCTTTGTTGATGATATCATTTTTCGAGGAGATGATGGTTTGTGCATGAAGTTTTCTAATCAGATGAAGAGTGAATTTGAAATGTCAATGATTGGTGAGATGAAATTCTTTTTGGGATTTCAAATTACTCAATTAGATAAAGGGATTTTTATATCTCAGTCCAAGTATGTGAAGGAATTGCTCAAGAAGTTTGGTATGGAAGATTCAAAGCCAGTTGGTACACCCATGGTGGCCGGATGCAAGTTAACAATAGAAGATGATTCTCTGAAGGAAAATAAAACTAGATACAAATCAATGATTGGTGGATTGTTGTATTTAACTCAAACTAGGCCTGATATCACGAATGTTGTATGTATTGTTGCTAGATTTCAAGTTGATCCAAAGGAATCTCATGTGACTGTTGCGAAGAGAATTTTTAGATACTTGAAGGGAACAATTGACTTTGGCCTATGGTATCCTAAAGATGATGATCTTAATTTGAGTGCCTTTACTGATGTTGATTGGGAAAGAGATGTAAATGACAGGAAAAGTACTAGTGGTGGAGCATTTTTCTTGGGTAAGAAGCTGATTTCATGGTTAAGTAAGAAGCAAAATGCCATTTCCTTATCTACTACAGAAGTTGAATACATTCCTGCTGCTAACAATTGTACTCAAGTCTTGTGGATGAAGTAGATGTTGAAAGATATCATAGTTGTGTATAATGAACCTATTGCTATATTATGTGATAATTCAAGTGCTATTAACATTTCTAAGAATCCAGTGTTGCATTCAAAGACAAAGCATACATCTATTAAGTTTCACCTTTTGAGAGAAAAGGTGAGTGAAAAGGAATTCAAACTGGAGTATGTGCCTACTAAAGAGTAGATTGTAGACATCTTTACCAATTCTTTTCCTAAGGATAATTTTGAGTATCTGAAAGAGAAGTTATGGGTGATTACCCCTCCTAATCAGAACTAAGGATGCATTGCATTGCATCGGTTCATGCATTTCAAAGTCATATCTTGATCTGGATTGATGTTTTGGTGGCTGCTACTCAGGGGGAGTAGTCAGATGTTCAGATATGCGGTTCAGAGTTTGTGTGAAGTCTAGAGATATTTTTCATTGATGTTAAAGGGGGAGAAGATTCATGAAAAACTAGTGATTATCTATGGAGAAGAGCCTTGTGGGGAGAATATCATGTGAAAGAATTGAGGAGAAAATGAGTTAGAACCTAAGGGGGAGTAAGTGTCAAGAGTTAGCTGCGTTGATGGTGTTTTTCACATCATGTGTTGCCATCAATTCCAAAGGGGGAGATTGTTGGATGTTGTGGTTGTGTTGTTGATATGTGGTTGTCATTGATGTCAACACTTTTAGCATTAATTCATTAGAAGTGTATATGTCAAGGATATTGAGAAAATTGTAATGAGATGAGTTGTAGGTTGTCAGTGGTGAAGTAAAGTTTAGTATGTCAGAAATTTTTTTACGTTGATGATCAGAGGTTGTGGACTAAAGGGTTTTTTTGAGTGTATCTAGTTTATCCATGTCAAGTTTTAGAGATTCGCATGAATATTTGATCGAAAGTTATGAAGATTTACATTCTAGCAATTTTTCTATTGCTTTTGGTGTTGTTGATTGAAGATGATGCTATTTTAGTCAGCCAGTTGTTTTGATGCTTCTATGGTGATTCATGATGTTTTTAGATGCTTCTAGATCATGCTCTATCTTTGTTGCACATCTACATTGATTGTTGTGCTCGTGTTTGGAGATTTTCGCTTGCGTGTTCATGTTTTTCTTGTTCTTGGCTGACATGGTGTTTGTAGCATGTTGTGGATTTTTGAGGAGTAATTAATTGAAATTTTTTCATGTTGGAGATGTTGATTTGGGTCTTCACTAAGCTGTGGCCAACCTTGGTTGATTCGCATTAATAATCTTTAGTATTTTGGGTTGACAATTTATATTCATTTTATTATTTTGTTGAGGCTGACATGAAGGGATGAAACTTCTTGTTATAGATATCTAAGAGTGATTGTTTATTCGAATTAGTGTGTGCAAGTGGATTCCAGATTGTTCTTCTATGTGTGTATGTGTGAGTATTGGTCTAAATCATTTGAAGGTAGAGCAGAGTGTGAAGAAGAGTAAAGAAGTGTTCATGTGCTTAACCAGAATTGTGATTAGGCATTAGTAGATGCTATTCTATCAATTCAAATCTCTCCAGATGTAATCTGATTCTTTCTGTAAGATAGTGTGTCTTCCTTTGGGTGGTTCGCCATGTTGTAATTGAGCAATGAGATCAAGGCAGTGTACCTGAATGCAATTACATTCCCCATATTTTCACTTCTTATACTTTTAATAGGGTATAATCTTGTGGACTGACCTCCACTATGGTTTTTCCCCTAACAGGGTTTCCATGTAAAAAAATCTTGGTGTTATGTGTGTTTCTAATGTGTTGATTTATGCTTTCATGGTTATTAACTAGATTGAAGAATAAGGTTAATAATTTGAATAAGTTTTAAATTTATATGACAATTGATTCACCCTCCCCACTCAATTGTCTACCCTTGTGTTGCCAATAGGAAGAACAAAAGAAATTTAAGATGGGTAAATCACTTTCTCTTTGGATTTATAAACTTGTTTAATGTGAGGAGGCATGACAAGATTGGTTTTATTTTCTCTTGGGAGTTTAAACGATGAAGGGGAAGTGTCTATGGTTGGGTGCTCATGAGGTTGTATTGTTTTTTCAATGTCAGACTCAGGCTGAAGCATGGTTTCATCAAGGATAGAAGTAGCGAAAGTGGATGGGGATATGCTACAAAGAGACAATTTAGCTATTCATTTGGATTTGGAATTTTGATAGGTTATGAAAAAGAAGTCCTTTTGAGGGGTGATGGGTTCCATAGGTTCGGGCCAAAAGGATTCTAAGGAAAAATTACCTTTAGAGGATAATGGATTAAAGCCACTATGATGTATGGTAAATATTTCATTGCCATGTGGAAACTTCAAACATTTGTGAAGAACTGAAGGAACAAATTTCATTGAGTGAAGCCAAGGATGACCTAACCACAAATGAAATTGATCTGATTGTGGAATAATAGAAAATGTTACATCCAAAGTTTTGGGTCCTATCTATAATGGGAGTACAATCAATCTGATCGTAGGGAAAGCAAAACCAATATGTGTTTTAATCCATTTAGTTGGTTTATTATAATCATCTTGATAGAGATCATGTAATACTAAAAAATCTTCATCACATTCTCGCCATAGGCAAGATCTATTAATATCCCATTGGTGGGCTTATCATAGATTCTGTTGGCTATGTAAAGAGGACCATTAGGAATATTTTTAAGCATATCATGAGAAGAAAAAGTAATATCAAGAGATTTTTTGGTTGGTCCCTTATGAGGGATAGTGTCTATCACACCCACAAGTTCATCCATAGGATTGACTTGGGTAAAATTTAGAGTAATATCATATTGTTCATTATTTGTATCAATGTTCATCACATGAGTGTTTGAAGGTTCACTAGCCTTGACAAATGAAACATTGTGTGTAGGAATAGGGTTGGTAAAAATTTGTAAATTCTTATTAGGGGGTGCAACGAACTTATTTCCTTGATCATTGACACCCACAATTGACAAACAGACAAAATCAATGAAGTCTTGAACTAAGTGTTTGAGACACTTACATTGTTTGGTGTCATGTCCATTTTGGTGATGAAAATGACAATAAGCATTAGGTTTAAATGTGGGTGGTAAAGGCTTGGTGGTTTCAAGTGGTTTAACAGTAGGCAAAGTGATCATTTGTTGTTGAAGCAATTGGTTCATTGTGTTATGGAGAGTATTGGGTAAGGGGGTAAATTGTCTCTTCGGATCCCCATAGGTAAAGGGCACCACTACTTTAACAACTACCACTTGACTCTAAATAGGTTGAGTTGGTTGCAGAGAAGGAAAATTGAACTGTAAGAAGCCTCGATTTGGTTTTCTAAAGTTTTGTGTGTTGTTTTGGTTGTTTTGCTCAGACTTCTCAGCTCGATTAGAAGTGGACTTTGAATCACGACTAGTAACCGAGTTGTGATAGTCACAAAGGGTTGTCCATAAATGCATGAATGAAGGAAATTTCATCATAGTTAACTTATCCTGAAGGTGAGTGTACAAGTTTTCAATAAACATCTTTTGCACATGTGAATCATGAATCTTTACATCAATTTGAGCATACAATGACTGATAACGTGAAATGAAATCAGTTACTTTTTCATTTGCATTTTGTTTACATTGCATTAAATCATCCGTTGTCTTTTTGGGAGTCATATGGACTTGGAAATGACTTATAAAGGAATCCAAAAGTTCATTAAATGATCGGATTGAATGATTAGGTAGGTTTGAAAACCACTCTAATGCAATGTCCTTTAAGGTCCTAGGAAAAAAATTGGCTAATAGTTTATCATTGAGGAGAAAATCACTGCACAATGTTGTATAGGCATTAACATGATTAGTAGGGTCTCCTTTACCTTTGTACTTCTCAAACCTGGGCATCTCAATTCCCTATGGCATCTGTGTTCTCAAGATCTCTAGAGATAATGGGCTACTGTGGACGTGATATGTCGGTGGAGCATTTTGACTTTGGCTAATGGTGGATATTTGTTGTTGCATGGATGAAACGGTGTTAAAGAGTTATGTAATGATGGGGTCAGTGTAAGTGGTATGAGGGGGAAGGGAAAATGGTGATGGAGTGTATGTAATGCTAGGGGAAGTGAAAGGAACACTAAGAGGGGTGAAGGTTTAATATGGAACATTCGATGCCACAAAAGAACTAGGAATGCTAGTTGGAATAGCAAAAGAGGGAATCATATGACTAACCTGTTGCATATTTGTTGTAACTTGAGGAGTGGTATAGGTTGGTATGGATGCAATGGAAGGAGGAGGAATGTGAGACCCTCCTTGGATCACAACAATGTATGTTGATTGGGATGTGGAAGGAATATGTTTGTTGTATATCTCAACTATTCTTTTCATAACTTGTAAGACATCATCACTTTCAATCAAGTGATGAAGGTTTTCTATCTTAGGTATAGCAGTGGTGGAAATGTTTTCAAGACTTAAATCTTGTTGCAAATGTGCAAAATCCTCATGAATACTAATGACTTTCTCTTGTGGAATGGATTTTTTTTGTGTGTCAACATGCATTGGATGCGAAGGTAAAGGCTTATTAGTGGTAGCATCCATGCTTAATGCACCATTGTACATACTAGGAGTAGGAGATCTTGAGATCTGAAGGTCCACAACGAAAGTGCTATCACGAGAAGCCATGAGTCTAGAACTTTGTCTCACTAAAGTATTATCTATAGGGCACCAAACACTCATACAAGTACCACAAAAGATGGGGTGAATGCAAATGAAAACTAGGAACAACAAAATGCTAATGACAAAAATTCTACAAACTAAAACAAGAAGACAATAACAGGAAACAAAAATGCAAGAAAAACTTGTGAAATGCTAGAAATTTCAATGCAGAAAAGGCAACTGGGCTGATTTGCCCAGGGTGGCGAATGAGTCCAGGTATGATATTTTTTTGTATTTTTCAAAAAAATTAAAAATGATTTCAATGCTTTTTAGATTCAAAATGAGGATGCAAATGCAAATTTTTAGTTTTTGAATGATATGATATGCAAAAGTGAAGTCTATATGAGTCTTTCACTAATGCAATTTGAGAAACCCTAGGATGCAAAAAAAAAAAAACCTAATTGAATGTTGATGCAAAGGGCACCTAGGATGCAAGATGCAATTGTAATTAGAAAGATAAAGTGCTCAATATGTAGGTTCACCAAAATGAACCAACAATTTTGATGTGTTTTATGTGCTTCTCTTACACTCTTAGGATCTTTCACCTAAAAGGAGAGAGATAAAACCCAAAAATTGTGATGGTTCACTCAAATAGAGGATTGTATGATGTAATTATGACTAAATGCAAGGATGTAGATGTAACTAAATGATGTAATTGACTGATTATTAATGCAAAACTAATGTAATATGCAATGTTTGGAAACAAAATGAGATATGCAAGAATGGACAAGAAACATGCACAAATGCAAAACAAAATTGAAAGAGGCTAATCAGAGTGCACCTAGAAAGAGATTGCAGATTTTAGAAGATTTCAGAATGCTGGAAAAATCATTGTTGATGACCAGTGGGACTCATTCGCCACAGATGGAAAACCAATCCTCCTACTGGTAAAATATCCTAAAATAGGTTTCCGACTGTAGCTCTAGATCTGCACTTGTCTTCTTGTTGGGTTGATGGAATCAAATCTACAGAAAATGGACTGTAGGTTGTCTCCAAGCTTGAAATAGGGTTTAGTTGACTTGTTGACCACCTTTCAACACCTGATTGCTTGATAAATCTACATACAAAAGTCTGCAAACACACATGCAAAAGGGGGAAAATGGTTAAGGGTTAGAGTGTAGGGATTTGCCTTGGTCAAATCCTACTTTGGTAATCAAACCCTTAATGAAGAAATGAAATGAAATGAATAAGGAATGATGAATAAACAACATGAAAATGTCCTAAACTCACCACAACACTTTAGAATAGGACTTGAAAAGTGATGAAAAGGTGATTTTTAGGTGAATTGTAATGAAAAGAGTCTGGAAAAGTGTAGAAATGTGTTACAACACTTCACAACACCTTCACAAGACATCATAATTTGAATATTTAGGACCTAATGTGAATTCCTAAGTTACATTGCAACATTAAATAAAAATAAGACAAGTCAAACATCACAAGAGAAAGACCTAAATAACCATGAAAATGTCAATGATCCATTTTTCTATGGTACACCAGGATACACTATCCTTAAAAGACTCACAACTTGAGATGATTACAAAAGAGAGTGGCTCACTACCAAAAGGATGAACTAATGAAATACACCTTCTATGTGCTGAGTTTAGTTCCAATTAAGCTCTGGAAAACAAAATCCTGCATCAGTTTGTAGGTTCACAACAACTACCAACAACTTCGCACAATATCACATCATTGCATATTACTACTTGTAGTTTTTCACTTAACACACATACATACATCTATGTCTATATGTTTATATTCCCTTTATTATAAAAATATTTCATACATATATATACCAACTTACATCAACATACATCAATTAGGTCGGCCTAATTCGATGTGAACATACTTGGTTCAAAATAGCTTGTCGGCTCAAACCAAAACTTCTTGGAACCCAAAACAAAACATGCAAGACATAAAATAGGTCAGCCCAGACCTAAAGAACTATTTAATCATCCACAAAGTGAACAACACTTAGCCATGTCGGCCAAGATAATGTACAATGCCTATAATTCGATCTTCTGTCACTTATATCTCAGCCTATTCAACCAAAATTGTTGAAAACCTATCCATAGTGGCAATTAATAGTCCTAATTAAGATATTAGAACTGCATAGGTTGATCTTATGATATGTGTGTGTGAGAAAATTGGATCAAATCGTAATTAAAATCAACACATGTTAATAAAACATTAAATCGAAAAGCTGAAAGAAAGAAAACAAAATGTGCAAACCGTAACAACAGCCTTTCGAAATCGTTTTATCCTCCTCTATCTTCACCATTTTGTTGCTTTGAAATGGCTCTCAGATCAGCAGATAGAGCTCAACAAAATGACAGCATGAAGAACGAGATTTAGAATGCATAATATGCAACATCTATGCTAACATGAAAATGGGAATGTGATGCTGAAAATGATATGAGTGCATAAAGCTGATTGCATGAATGTGAGTATGCATATGTAAGTGCAGGCATATGAACGTGGGTGATTAACCAAGGCTTGGATTTGCACGTGCTTTTATAGAGTTTTCGAACGAGTTTGATTGGCTGAATCGATCGACGGTCCGGATTAAGCTTGTTTCGAATGGACGGCGAGAGATTTTCGAAAGTGGACAGAAGAATGGAAGGTTTCCTTTCTCTTTATTGAGTTCGAAGGGAAAATTCCATTTTGAAGGATAAGATACGAATTTAGAAGGGCGAGTTAGCATGAGTTAGAATTTTGGGAAGGTGAGTTAATAATGAATTAAATAAATTAAATTTATTTAATTAGGAGTGAAGATGGAAATGGAAACCCACATAATTAAATAATTCATATTTAATTATGTTTAAAAATGAAATTAGAGTGAGGTGGAAAATATTAAATAACATATTTAATATTTTAAAATTGAAAATGGGATGGAGAATATTCCATTATTTAAATATTCAAAATATTTAAACTTTAGAATAAAATGATAATTAAATATAAATAAATTATACAAATTTATTTAATTTAATTAAGCGGAGGGTAGAAATGTTAGTAATTAAATAAAATTATTTATTTAATTTAAGGTAGAAGAAATAGAAAAATGAACGATATAAATAAATAATTAAATTTATTTATATGTAGATGACATTAGAGGAATTAATTAAATAAATCATATTTAATTAATTAACAAGCTTAATCATGACCATTTTTAGACATATACATTTTTCCCCTCTTTGAAGTGATGTGTAAAACACATTGCTTCAAAGAAAATAAGATTTTGCCCCTGATATGCTTTCGATGTTGCTGCTGATGATGCCCCCTCGGGAGGTAAATCACGGATGATATGAAGTCTGAAAATGTGATAAAGAAGATTGGATAATGATATTCTGCAGAAGAGACAGTGATTTAGCTCCCGATAAATGATGAAAAAGATGCCCCTGTTGATATGATGCCCCTTTTGATGGAAATGGTAAAATGATGATGATGAACTGATAACTTTGCTTCCCGAAAAGAGAAAAACAAAGAGTAAATGACTGATAAAGTGTTTGATAGATTTGCTTTCTGATAGAAAACAAATAGTAGATGATGATTTCCTTTTTGATTTGCTTTCTGCGATAGAAAACAAATAGTGATTGATGGTAGATCAGATTGATATGGTATCGAGCTAGATAAATTTGTGTATTGGTTTGCCTGATAGGATTGATTGGGTGATATGGGTCTGTGATATGATGCACTGGTATGAGTCACTGATATCGGTCACTGATATAGTTCACTTGATATGGGTTACTGATATGGGCCATTGATATGGGTCACTTGAGATGAGTCACTGATATTGGTCACTTTGATATGGGTTGCGATTGCATGCTATGAGGCATTGATAGATAGAGAGATTTTGATTGAGTTTTTCAAAATCGAGGTGTGTCGGGACCACACAGAGATCTTGGGGCAGGAGATAAGACTTCCATCACAGAGGCCAACCCTATCAGGGGGCTCTGATATTTTTGATGTATCATTATTGATTCATTCACACATCTCGATGTCTATTATGTTTGGAGCATGTACGTTATTTTGGTCATATCTCATGTATCTCTTTGGAATTTTTAGCTTCATTGGACATTGGACATTTGTATTATTTTTGATGAGTAATGATATGCAGCGGCGATGATTTGTGATGATGTGATGTGCATTTATGATGTGATATGCATTTTTTTTTTATGTGTTATGGATTTTGATATGAATTTTAATGATTTGATGACTACCATGATTTGCAGGATGATTCGATATGATGTTTTTATGATGATGATGATGACTGATGATGTAGACTAATGATGTCATGCAGGTGGATGACTTATGAAAATGATATGAAAATGTATATATGGAGTATTTGTTTTTTGAATGTTCAAATGTAAGATGATAAAGGATGACAAATGAATTTGCAAAATGAAAAGATATGGAAAATGATAGGATGATTAACGATACGATATGAATGTAAATGTTCTATAATGATGATTAAGTGAAATGATAAAATGAAATGCAATGATAATGACATGTATGAAAATGATAAGTGATATGAAATGAACTGCATGGTAAGATATGATAACGAAAATGATAATGAATGAAATAATAGTGAATGTATAAAAGGAACATGAAATGAATATGAAAATGATAAAGTGTTAATGAGATGAAGATGATAGAGAAACTAAATGATATGCAAATGAATGATAAATGATAAATGATAATGCAGGTGAAAGGTGATGATGAAACAAATGTTCAAATGTCCTCCACAAGCAGTCCAAAGAGACATGACATCCATTGATGTGATTATTATCCTTTCAAAACTCGGGTGCAAATCCACTATGCAGGTATGTATAAATGATCTAAAATGAAATGCAACTAAATGAAACTGACCATTTTGTTGAGCTTGTTGGTATATTTTCTGGAATCATCATAGAGCGCTTTTAAAATGTTGGAGGTATGTACAAGCATCAGAGGGGAAATTAGCACCAATGATGACCTAAGTACAACTTTCATGATTTTTGATATAGCAAGTGAACACAAGCATCTAGGTATAATTGAACCGAGATGACCTGAGCATTTCTTGCGTAAACAGACAAAGACTAACCACTATCTGATGCAAATTTGGAACTGTCATCAATGATAAATCATCACGTCTCGTGACATATTTGCAACCGATAAATGATTAACCTCTAGACAACAGACAAAGAAAAAATCATCCTCTTTCCTCGCCACTCTAGTTCAGTACATCATCGAGTGTGCTCCAGAGAAATGATATCGAAAATTAAACAACCATTATTCAAAAATGAAATACTGTGATTCCAAACATTATTCAGATTTAGAGATCATCCAGATATGAGTCATGATAAGGTACGCAACTGAAAGCTACTGTGATATGGATCAATGGTTGGATGTTTTGGTTTAATTTGGTTGTTTTGTTTTGCGTGATTGGCTTCGATGTCATTGTCTTACCGTTTGAAAGTTGATTGCCCCCAATATGCCCCACGTTTGCCCTAGGTATCGACACAACTTGTTGAAGTGAATAATAATCAAGCCATGATAAGACATTATCGCTCGAGGCAAATGATGATAGCATGGTGCTGGTGTGACCCTAAGATGATGGAAAAGATGCATGAAAAAGAAGGATGAAAATTTAAATGCAGAACATGAACTAATAGATGGAGAGCTTCCAAATAGCGTCTGTTTGCCAGATTTTCACTATTTGTTTTTATTGCATTTTTCTTGTCAATAGACTGCCTGTTTGCCAGGTTTTCACCCTATGACATTTTCTGATTTTTTTTTTTTTTTTTTGAATTTTTTTTTTGACTTTTTGACTTTTTGGATAGGAGGGACTCAAGTGTCTAGTTCCGTGAAGGGTGATAGTCCCACTAGATAGATTTCATTGCATGGACCATATCAAATGTCATTATGCTCATAGATGTTGGTAAGAGATGACATGAAAGGGATGGATTAGGTAGATGATGGATTATGATGTGGATGATGGAGGACAATAATGGATTATGATATTGATTGTGTAGGGAAGATGATAGGTATTATATGGGACTTGTGCCAAAGATGAATGAAAGGTTTATGCAAAAGCATGGACCATAGGAAGGTGATCGGGAAGATATGTAGGATAATAGTTGAAGGATGGGGAGATGGAGGTATGTGGAATTGTTGTGAAATGGAAGGGAACCATGACCAATGGTTGCACACACTGTGATAAACGTTGAAGCTTTTGATGTGGATGGGGTGTATGAAGCAATGGAGATGTTTGCTTAGGAGGTGGAGGGTGTAGTGCTTTTGGTACCCACATAGACTTAATATTTTTATGATTTTTATTTTGCTTGTGGGTTTTAGGAATTTGAGATTTTTGAATGGAATGATAATGTGGGATGGAAGTGGATGATTGGGATTTTTGTGATGTGAATGCCTCATTTGACTTGATTTCTTTTTGCTTAGGTACCCAAACCATTTTGTTTTAGACTTTTCTTTTGGAGGTATGGGCTTATATAGCTTTTTATATGGATTTTGCTTTGACTTTTTGTATTGATGTCCTAAGGCATGAGAACCCTTAGGATTTTTTACTTTATAGGTAGAGGCATTGAAATTCTTGCTTTTGAATCCCATGGTATGGTGGAATGGGTGGAAGCTTCATGTTTATACAATGTGTGCATTTGTTGGTCATGATTAAGATGTTTAGAGGATTTATGGATGGAGGGATAAGGGGATTGGATAATGGGGATATTAGGTGTTGGGAGAAGTGGAGGTAGATTAGATGGAGGGATATTAGGAGTTGGGAAGCAATGGTGGTAGAGTTGATGGTGGAAGGTGTATGGTCACATGCTTTTGACATTTGTAGGATGATGGAGGTGGAATGGCAACATATGTTTTAGGCATATGATAGGCTTTATGATGGAAAGTGGACTTGGGACGCATGGAGGAAGTACCAACATCTTTAGGTTGTTGTCCTTGGGGTGTAGGTCCAAGGTCATAAGAGCGTGGAGGGACTTTGACATGTATAGGCTCCAAAATATCTTGTTCATGAAGGTCTAGACTTTTACCTTGGTGTTTCATGTTTTGGAGTATGCAATGGATAATGGGACTAGGTGTAGGTGGAGCACTAGACATAACTTCCTTATTGGATGGAGAAGATAATGCTTGTTGTTGTTCTAAGGAGGAACATTCATGAATGAGGGTGGAAAGACCAATAGGATATGATGGAGGACTTGCAATGGGGTCCATAGTGGGTGATGGGGGATCATTAGGATCTTGATTAGCATTGTGTTCACTTAGATCCAAGGTGTTTGTTTGATCTTCTATGTTGGCTTGGGAGGCATGTGTCTCATCAAGGGAAGTGGATGTTGATAGATCATGGATAGGACTAGGTGGAGGTGAATTTGGAATATCTTTCTCATGGATGGGTATAGGATCAAGTTGCTCATGGATAGGCTCTTCATCATTATGGATATCATCTTGATCATAAAAATGATATAGATTATGGATAGGTTGGATGAAAATGATTTGATCTTGATTAGGACTAGGGCTTGCTGTTTCCACATGCTTGGGAGTAGACTCTTGATATAACTCTTGGGTTTCTTGAATGGAAGTGGAAGGGAATTTCTCATGGAGAGACTTGACATGTTTTTGATGATCAACAACATAGGAGCATGAAAGATGGTGACTTGGACTTACGACAAAATACTCTTGAATTGGCTCAAGGGGTTGTGGATGACACGGTTGACTTGAAGGACTTGGCATGGCATTTGAGGACTCTTTTGTATGTTCAAGTATATGTGTTGAATGACATGGCGACAATTGATTCCTTGCTTGTAGCCCTTGGGTCACATCCTTTGGAGGTGTAGGGGTGGATTTAGGCAATTTCATGGGTTTACTTTTGAAAAATTTGTACCATGGAGTTGATGTATTGGCAAGTGGATTAGAGGATGGTAAGGGTAATGAAGGGGTTAATGGGTTGGAAAGTGTAGGGACCATTGGATTAGGACTAGGACATGGTGGCTTTAGGATAGGCTTTTGATTGGATAGTGGTATGATATACTCAGAGGGTGCATGAACTAGATTAGTGTTCCCCTTGTCAAATGGAACATGAGAATTGAAAGGCTCTTGATTTTGCTGCCAAGGTGGACTTGGGCTCCTATGTTCTTGTAGTGATAAGGGTGGATGTGTTGATGTGGCATTGACATGAAAAGAAGTGGATGGATTAGATTGGTATGAGGTGGAAGGGGATGACACATTAGGTTGAGGTGGAATTGGTTGATAATGAATGGATAGGGGATGATGTTGTGGTTGCTGGATTTGACAAGTGGCAATGAATTGATTGGCTTGAGCTAGGAGGTGTTGGATTTGAGGTGATTTAATTTGTTGAAAGTTTTGGAAGAGGGTTTGAAGGCTTTGTATGGTTGGATGGTCTAGGGGTTGGGGTATTTGGTGAAGTGTTTGAAGGAGGTTTTGAAGTTGAGATGCTAGGTCTTTGTGTTCGAATGTGGGCATGGTGTCACACATGTGTGTAAGCTCTTGCACATCGATTTGTTCCTCAAAGTATGTAACATCATTCATGTCATCATTAGAGGTGGTAGGAGAAGCCCCTCGAAGTCTGATTCTATGTTGTGGTTTTGTTTCATGATTTGATCTAGAGAAAGGGACTCCTTGAATGACAATCTCGGGCTTAGGTTTTGTCTCACGATTTGGCCTAGAGGGATAGCCCCCTTGGGTTATGATTTTGGGCTTATGATTAGGATTGGGCTTGTTTATAATTATGACCATTTTGACAAGTAGTGACTAGGACTAGGTAGGTGATGGTGATGATGTGGAATGATTAGATTGGATGACTTGAATGATTAGGATGAAATGGATAAGACCTGATATGGAAAACTCTTAAGTGGCTTTCAGTTGTTCTTCATGTTCCTTTTGGATGATCTCTTTATCTGAATTAATATAATGGAAGACACAACAAACATTTTTGAAAACAGTTGTTCTTAAAACCCTATACTAACATGAAGTGTTTTGATCAAGAAATTTTTTTCATTTAATGTTTGCATAGGTTTTCCACATAAAAGACAATTCAGATAGACTCACTCTTAAATGCTCAAGTAGGTCATTCTAGTAATCAACATCCCACATCTTAGAACTGCGTCGACTCACACAGCCGTGTCACCCCCGAAGGGGCGCCCATGTTTTTGTCTTTTCCAGGTGCATACTCAGAGTTACGGAAGTGGATACCGGGTCCCCTGAGCAAACGGTCCTTGGCAGTTATATGGTGAGTATCTTGGGGGAAGATTCTTCCCTCCCCTTACACTATGATTATCAGAATGTTTGGCAACTGACTCGGCTGGCCACTACACTAGGTTCGTAGTAAGGATTTCCGTTCGGTGCGGCAATAATAAACTCCCTCAGGAGACCGCCCAACCTTTAGAACAAAGGCTTTGGGGATGGTTATCTTGCACACTACCGGCAAAAGAGGGTTTCCCCAAATTCGCTTTAAATTTTATAGTGGGGTGGAATAGCCTGGCTTTGGCTTAAACCCACTTGAGTCGTTCCTCTTGGGTGATTACTTTTTCCCACAAGAGCAGGCTCTCTAAAAGGTTTTATCAAAGCTTAAAAATGCATAAAATAGAATAGATGAGTTTGGCATTTTGATCACCCAGTTAAGGGGAGAGCATAGGCCTATCACCGTTTAAATCAAAGCAAGCAAGAGTTCATTTTTAAGCCCAAATAAACAGTTTTCTATGCTAGGTGAAGATATTGCTTCACAAAAATATGGAGTTATTTTTAGTCCCAAAAAGTGAAGTGACTATCCTAGGATTGGTTGATTTTGAATTATGTGACTACCCTAGGATTGCTTCATTCTTTTAAAGTTATTAATGTCCGCGGTTGCGTCGGATTCAGTCAAATTAAATTATAAATTACAATTTGCAGCCTTTTTCAAAAGTGCACTATAACAAACATCAGAGGCACTGTAGGAATCTTCAAAGGTGTTGATTGATCCCAATGCTTTTCCAGCTCCGTATGATTCACCTATTTTTGGCATAGCCGAATTAGATTTCAGTATTTGATGATTTTATTAATCTGAAAAATGAAAACTCAAACAAGAGATCCATGTTAATTTTCTAAGAGCTTTCCAGAAATGTAAAGAAGTTAGACAAATTCTCTGTTTTTCTCTTAGAAACGCGGATTTATGGAAACCATATAGAAAATGAAGATCAGATTTTTTTGCATTGTATTTGACCTCTAATTTAAATCTGTAAAACATAGACCCCCATTAAAATTTAAAGAGCTTTTTGAAAATGTAAATTTTTTTGAAAAAATCATTGATTTGCGTTCAGAAGACCAATTTTATAAAAAAATATAAAATTATGATAACTTCTACAAAAATGATGATACACCCTTGATTTTTTTACTGTAGCCTCTTGAGATGATGCAAAAGACACTATAAAAATATTGTAGAAAAATTCGTAGCTGTGTAGAAGATATGAAGAAATTGGTAAAACTTGCAGTTTTGTCCAAAAACTGTCAGATCTGCATCAAAAAAATCAATAAAACTTGCAAGTAGATATTAAAAATGGGGAAAGGCCCCACGGTGGGCGCCATTTTAATGTGTGTGAGAAAATTGGATCAAATCGTAATTAAAATCAACACATGTTAATAAAACATTAAATCGAAAAGCTGAAAGAAAGAAAACAAAATGTGCAAACCGTAACAACAGCCTTTCGAAATTGTTTTATCCTCCTCTATCTTCACCGTTTTGTTGCTTTGAAATGGCTCTCAGATCAGCAGATAGAGCTCAACAAAATGACAGCATGAAGAACGAGATTTAGAATGCATAATATGCAACATCTATGCTAACATGAAAATGGGAATGTGATGCTGAAAATGATATGAGTGCATAAAGCTGATTGCATGAATGTGAGTATGCATATGTAAGTGCAGGCATATGAACGTGGGTGATTAACCAAGGCTTGGATTTGCACGTGCTTTTATAGAGTTTTCGAACGAGTTTGATTGGCTGAATCGATCGACGGTCCGGATTAAGCTTGTTTCGAATGGACGGCGAGAGATTTTCGAAAGTGGACAGAAGAATGGAAGGTTTCCTTTCTCTTTATTGAGTTCGAAGGGAAAATTCCATTTTGAAGGATAAGATACGAATTTAGAAGGGCGAGTTAGCATGAGTTAGAATTTTGGGAAGGTGAGTTAATAATGAATTAAATAAATTAAATTTATTTAATTAGGAGTGAAGATGGAAATGGAAACCCACATAATTAAATAATTCATATTTAATTATGTTTAAAAATGAAATTAGAGTGAGGTGGAAAATATTAAATAACATATTTAATATTTTGAAATTCGAAAATGGGATGGAGAATATTCCATTATTTAAATATTCAAAATATTTAAACTTTAGAATAAAATGATAATTAAATATAAATAAATTATACAAATTTATTTAATTTAATTAAGTGGAGGGTAGAAATGTTAGTAATTAAATAAAATTATTTATTTAATTTAAGGTAGAAGAAATAGAAAAATGAATGATATAAATAAATAATTAAATTTATTTATATGTAGATGACATTAGAGGAATTAATTAAATAAATCATATTTAATTAATTAACAAGCTTAATCATGACCATTTTTAGACATATACAATATGAAAAAATTCCGACCGAGAATTAGAGTACTTGAACCACTATTTACCGAATAGACAAAAACTATCACAAACCAATGTTGGCATCAATGACAACACATCAAAGGGATTCTTCTTCATTATTCCAACAATCTCCCCTTTATCATTGATGGAAACATGTTCCAAAAATAAAATTCCAAAATAAATGTCTTCACACTCCAAACCAAAAATGTGAGAACTCAACTCCCTCTTCCAGATATACACAAACACATAACTTCTCTAAAACCAAAAATCCACAAAATTATTTTCTACATAGACCCTTCTCCACATAGAACCTTCTCCCGCTTTGACATTAAGAAAAAAGGGTAAAAGAGAAATAAACAAAAAAAAATTAACCAAAACTAGGGGCCCCTTGTAATTCCTTGAGAATAGCTTCCCAAGCAGGTTTTCCATCATCCCAGATTCGCTTTGCTCTGACAAGCACATTGTGAAGTGATTCTAGTTCTACTAAGAATTCTTCTCCTTCTTCTAGAGTGGATGGATTAAGATTCATCTTGTCTAGTTTCTTTGCATCCACCAAGGAACTTTATTTAGGAATGTGTCTATAAATTACCAAATCTCCAAGTTGTGCAAACCACCTCATAGCATCTTCTTTCTGTCTCTGTAAGGTGAAACTTGCTCTGCAATTCTACAATAGAAGTCTAGGTAGTATAAATTTTATCATTTTCAATCTTGTAGGTTTTAGAGGAATTGGAAAGTTCAAACTCTATTGAGTCCATTAATTCTTTAATGCCTTGAGTGGCATCAAGCCACCACATGCAATATACAAACAATATATGGGATTCCTCATCACAATCCTTTACCTCTTTTAGACTTTGCAACACCTTTTGTGTGCGATTACAAATTTACCCTATAGAACCAGTAACCTTTTCTCTAGAAGGCTTGACTTTTCCTGTTTCTCAATTTGTATCTTAAGGTTAGAGTTATATTCTGTAATAGAATCAACCAAGAACTTTAAGTTTTCAATATGCACTAAGGAATCATCAATTTTGGCATTGGGGGCTATCTCCTGTAGAGCCTTAATAGCTTCATTTACCAATTCAGTCCCTCTATGATAGGTATGTTCAATTTCCTATGTTCTAGAGTTAAGAAAATTACCACAAATATTTATCCTTTCTATAGGTGACATCTTACTTAGATCCACATAGCCTAGATGTGATAGAAGTTGAACCAACTGAGGTGGTAACACAGACTGAATCCTTGTTTTCTTTGTTATTAGACCCTTAAGATTACTTCTAGATGATTCTCTAGATGGATTTGATGGCTCAGTGGTCTTGGGGAATTCTTCTTCACTTCTTCCAATCTCTATTTCTTCCTTATTTTCTTCTTTCTTTTCCTCTTCTACATCTTCTCTGAAGGAATTTTTCTAAAAGTTTTTCTTTATTTTCCTCCTTTTTTTCTTCATCTTCTTTTCCATCATTACCCTGTTCATCTTTTTTTCCTTCATCTTCATTCTTGTCTTCTTCTCCATTATTTCCAGTATCCTCATAGTGTTCTTTTGGATTGTTATCTGTATCATTCTTATGCTAATATTTAGTGGGTTTACTAATTATTTCCTCTATATCATTCAGAGGAGCAGATGTATTTGAAGAAACATGTGTTTCACAAACATTTTTTACAACAGGATGATCCTCTACTTCTATAACATTAGCGAGATCATGTGCTTGAGCTATATGAGATGAAGAAATGGTTCTCATCCTATAATTCTTTTCCTTTTCCCTAACTATATCAAGAGTCTCTTGCCTCAATCTTTTAGTACTGTCTTTCTCTTTAGTCATTAGAAGAGTGACTCTCTTTTCTACCCTGAACAACTTAGAAAATTCATTTAATATAGGAGCAACAACTTCCTTAGATAAGGAGGATCTATATGTGTTCAAGGCATTAGAGTTTATTTTGTCATCAATAGTTACAACTTCATGCCTTCTTTGTAGAAAAGCTTCCCATACATTGTCAGTCACCTCCTTCCGTATAGTTTCCATATTCTCATTAAAAATAACCATGTATTGAATGAAAGCATCTACAATTTTTTCCTTATCCTTTTTAGAAAATTCATCAAATAACCTAGTAGTAGCTAGAAAATCCTCAAATTCTATCATATTATTTACTAAATCTTCCATCTTTACAGGTGAACAATCACTTACCGGAGGAGAGCTAGGAATGTCCTCCATAGGTTCTGATAAGGTGTCGTTAGGTCCTAACACTTTAGTGAATAAACACATCAATATGTCGACCAAGCAGTGTCCAGTGACTATATGCAATAGAGGACATGTCAACTTCTCTCTTAAGCACTAATCAACTAAATAAAATTTCTAAGCTAAGGGGCATCTAATATTAAAAGCAATAAATCATCTATCTAGAAAGTGGGAAAATAACTCAAATTAGAAAACAAAAAAATAAGAATCTAAAAGCATCACCATTAAACTAGAAAACATAGAAACGGTTAATCTAAAGAATGCATAAATTGTTGATGAAGTAAAGCATGTAAAGAAAGTAGGAAAGATCTATCTAATGCAAAAGATAACAAGCCAACTTCTAATCATAAAACCATTAATCAGAATCAACTGAAGAAAGGTGTTTCGGACATTCAAATGTTAAGCTCAAAAACTATGGACTTAGTTACAACCTGCAGGCTTGACACTAATAGTATAATATATACTCATGAAAATGAAATGCAAACTCAACTATTATCGACTAGAATAAAATATAGAATAGGAAAAAAAATTCTTATCTATCTATCTATCTATAACCCTTGAGTGGCCAGCTCTCAGGTGTGACTACAGCTACTTCAAATCACATGCACTGGAAAAATCTCTTAGTTACTTCATTCCACAAATGCGTCCATATTACACAGTAATTGAAAGAGTGGCAAGAAAACTCATATTCATATGGTAGTTTTTTTTACTCAAAGACAAATTGGCAGCATAATGATCATCTCCTTTTATTGTTTGTAACAGTTACATACATATATGAAAAATGACTAACAAAAATCCTATTTTTCAGTCAGTCGAGTCTTTCAACAGATTTCCCATAGTAAAAGGGACTTTAAATTCCATGATATACAATATTAAAGAGGCTTCACATGAGCCATAAATTTTTTGAAACTAAAATATAATAGAATTATAAAGACTTGACCATAGCATGTGCTCCTCAAATTTTGGTGCCCGCTCGCTGGTTTTCAAAAGTGTCAAGATCCGTATTCATTTCCCTTCTGACTGGAATGTGATTGGGAGTGGAGCTGACCTACAAAATTCTCAAATACTAGACCATTAAGTCAACATAGGTTAGTTAAATTCGATCAACTCTAAGAAATAAAGTTTGTATGCTTATTCATAGAAAGAGAGCACTTAATTTTCCTAAAGGTAATCAATTGGCAAGGTTATTAAGGCTGGAGGGTTTAGATTTACATATTGAGACCATTATTCTGATGAGGTTCTTATTAACTCATCATTTCCTCCCCTTCCTAAGTCTGAGCAGGTCCTCCTGTTCTCTGGTGTGTCCCCTACCCATCATTCCTTCTATTCATTTCCTCATACTTAACAATGAGATCATACACATCATCTGCCTCTATGTCTAATATATCTGGATTCCTCAAGAATCCCTGATGAAAAGTGACCCTTTGTATCCACCTGGAAAAAATGTCCTCACTTTGGTCCAGGTTGGTGTATACTGAAGGTGGGGGTGAAAGAAGCAAGGGAGGTCTATACCTCATACCAATCTAATTGATCTTTAATTCCTCCATAATTTTGGCCAAAGCTATTGCTCTTCCATATGACCATCTGATATTAAGAGGTGAAATTATTTCCCTCTTTTTGAGATGCATGGGAAGAGGAGTATACCTTTCTTCACATGCATGCCATGTTGGTCCTATTAAATGTGGTCCTTGTTCTTGAAAGTAATCTTGACACAACTTGAGATTGTTATTGTATTTGACCTATACTTCCTGTTTACTTTTGACACTTAGAAAGTGTTTCTTGAAAGAGAGAGGTTTCCTATGAGGGTATCTCATCTATAACCCTATAGTATTTTATGGAATACTCTTTGGATCTATCTTGCTAGTGAAGTTGATTTGTCATAGTGGTCAGGAATGATCTTAATTCTACTTCTCCCACAAAGAAGTTAATAAAGAAATATGTATACTTTTCTAAGAGAAAATTGTGAACAAAGAACTCACACAACAAATTATGTTGTTCAGGGAGTGACCCAATAAATAATTTTACAAATTCCTTGTCATCAGGGTCATGAGGCTAGTTTTGGTGAATTCTTTGCAATTTCCATCTTAAAAGTTTCTCATTAAGAAACATGGAGTACAGCCTAGATGGTCTTCTATAGGCTAATAGCAATTCACCAATTTCATAGGAATCTTGCTTACCCCTATATGCCTAATGGAAAGATTCTTTTAACATGACTAATTCCCTCTTTAACCTATTATTTTCAAATTCCACATCCTTCAAGAGGTAACAATGCTCTATCCATTTCATTAGCATTGGGGGAATACGTACCTAGAACCAGTCTATAACAATAGGTTTTCTTTGTGTACCCTTTGATTTCATAATTGGTTGAGTGTCACTCTCCTACAAAATTTGTTCTAGCTCCACAATTTTACTCATAGAGGCATTTAACTCAATTTCCTGTCGATTCTTTTCTTCTTCAAAGGCACTAAATAATTGCATAAAATTATTTTTCAAATCTTGAATACTTTTTTCATTTTCACACAAAGCATCTTGATTCTGCTTACCCTATTGATTCCATTGCTAGATCTAGAATTGCAGTTGCTCAATAAGTTTTTATTTTTCCTCCATTTGCACAGTCAACTTGGAAACTTCCTAATTTCTTTTATGGACAATAGCAGTTTGCAGCTTAATTTCTTCTTTTTGTTGATTAATTTGTGCCTCATCATCCTGCAACCTGGATTTTAACCCTTCAATTTCTATCATTAGCTTTTCTAATTTCTCATTTCTCTGACTTGATTCTTCATCCCCTGTGTCCACAAAAAAGAATGCATGAGGAATTTCTTCATCAGGATGAGGCACATTTTCTTCTTTGTTGTCCTCAAGAAGGGAGGAGTGAGGCACTTCTTCCACTTTTTCATCAATATGGGGTGCATTTTCTATTTCAGTTCTTTGAGGAAGCGCTTCTTCTATCTCTTCTATATTCTCAATATGAGGCATACTTCCTTCTTCAGTTTCTTTAGGTAAAGAGGACCAAGGAATTTCTCCATCAATATGAGGTCTGTCTTTTTCTTCATCGATATTCACAGAGAAAGATGCATGAGGAGTTGCCCGAGGCACTCTTTCCACAAATTCAGGTATACTTTCTAACCTATTAAGGAAAGGGAAGAATCCTCCCACAGTTTCATCTTCATTAATCTCCTCTGAGTGTGGCAATTGTGTTCTTTCCCTTTCCTATTCTTTAGGCGATAGGGTTTCCTTGTCCTTTTCGTTGGGAAGTTCATCCCCTTGCTCTTTTGTTCCATCTATTGCCTCATTATCAGGTGGACTATCAATTTCTACCACCTTTATTGGAGTCCTGGCCTTTTTCATTTTTGAACTACTGCCTATATCTTGGGGTTTTATTTCACTAGCCCTTGAAGATAACCCTTTACTCCTTCGCAAAGGAGTTATTTCAAAAACAATTTTACTTCATGTCTTCTTCTTCTGAGGGGGTTCCTCCTCTTCTCCGGAATGTACAATTCCCACCTCCCCTTCCTGTACTGGGGTTTGTAATTCATCTAGAAAGGTTTCTGGCACATCACCGTTGGGAGTCATTGAGGTACATTGGGATTCAAAGGTGCCTAATTCCTCCAAGGAGGGTTCCTCTATAGACTATTCCTTTTGTTTAGAGGATTCTCCTTCCTCAAGTGGCCTTTGTGTCTCTTCATTCTCAAATTTTCATAGAAACCTTTGCCACTTTTTCTCTGGATTATGGTGGAAATGGTATTTACATATTAATTGTATCATACCATGATGTTTAAGGGGCCTCATCCCAATTTTATACTTTTATATCATAGAGGTGACTTAATGGAAGAGAAAAGCTAGTAAATTTACCCTAAGAGTAGGGTCCTCAATGTCGTGTCATAAATGAGTTAGTAGGAAAAAAAAGGGTCCCACTACTATAGTCATTTGTCCCTCACAAGTGAAATATTTAATAATCCAGGTTGTAGCAGACCTCCAGGGTTCTGGAATAGACATTCTATGAATTCCCTTATTTTTCTCCCTGGTGTTTATGGTCATTATAGGTTGGGGTTCCTCTTCCCTATGGAACAATTCTATTAACTTTTGATAAGGGACGTGGGTATCTTCATTTAAATGAATTCCTTTATTCTCAAGACTAGAAAGACAGGAAAGAACTTTCACACTTACCCAAAATAGTTTTCTGCTCACCACAGTTTTCCCATCTGCAAAATTCTCAATGAATTCCTTCACCAGCTACTCTATGTGCCCTTCAAATTATTTTATGAAGTCCAACCATCCGAACCTTTGAAATAAATCTTCTATATTTCTTAATGCTAGCAATGGCGCTACAAAAGTTGGCTTAGAATTTTTCTTAGCGCCTCCCATTTCCTTTATTTCTTGGTGGAATTTTATAGAACTTTGGAATGCTTGCTTCTATGAATTACAGATGGAAAAATATTTCTACGTCAATATACTCGATGAGGATAAGATTAATTACCAGCTTGCTTGTCACCTTACTGCATAATGATGACGACCTTTCATGGGGAATTACAACTATTTTCGTACTCTTACCAATCGTGTAAAGGGCACAAGTTTCAAAGTTACAAGGGGGATAGATCATTCCAATTAATTAACCTTTATTCAAATAAATACTAACCCTTTTAACAAAATAAATTCACACATACCTTAGATATTTTCATTAGATAAAACGTCACTTACCTTTGGTGACGTAATTGGGTAGTCATATGGTTGGCAAGGGTGGTGGCGGATAATGATGGCATGGATGGGATGGTTGAAGTAATGACATAAATTATTATGACAAAAAGATATCATAATAATCTTATTTACTATGGAAAGATTTGATGTGATGCGGTGGAGTAATCATAAGGGGGCAGATCTCAAAGCGGCATTAAAGGATGGGCATATGCAAAACTTAGGGAAAACTAAAAAAAACTATAAAGACAAAAATTGTACAAAAATCTAGAGCATTATCAAGTAATGCACCTAAAGTAGAGAAGAAAAGAGTTTTGGAATTATTATAGAAAGATGTCATCAGAATAGAGTAACCAGATTGAGGATTCTAGAGCATCACTAACAGATGCAGCCGAGGCAGAAACCAAGATTTCTAGAGAATTGTCGAAAGATGCAGCCGGAGCAGCAACCAAAATTTTTGGAGCATCGTTGAAAGATGTAGCCGGAGTAGCAACCAAAATTTTTGGAGCATCGCTGAAAGATGTAGTTGGAGCAGCAACCTAAATTTCTGGAGCATCTAAACAGAATTCTGAAGCATCCGAGCAAAATTCTGGAGCATCGCTGAGAAGATGTAGCTAAAAGAGAAATAATAGAATTCTGGAGCATCGCTAAAAAGATGCAGCCAGAAGGAAGAAAATTGTGATACTTTGGCCTTGACTTTCCATAGCACCATTGAGTGATGTGTCGAAATGTAGGATCAAGATGAAACGTGGAACCAATCTGATATGTAGATTCTAGAGCATTGCAACAACAATTTTGGAGTATCGCTGCAACAATTTTGGAGCATCACAATAGCTGTGCTAGCAGATTTTGGAGCATCACAATAGCTATGCTAGCAGATTTTGGAGCATCGCAACAATTGTGCTAGCAGATTCTAGAGCATCACAATAGGGTGCGCCAGACTTGGGTTCACCAAAAGATGAAGTCCTACAAAATATAAATAAAAGTTTAGCCAAGTCCAAATGGTGGATTTCGAGAAATTGAAGAATTTTTTTAGAAATGAAATGATTTATTATTTATTTATTTATTTTTATTGGGTTATTTTTTTAACAACTATATTGACCCTACCACAATAGAGTCAATGCAGTGGATTTCTCCCTATGTTTCTACCATTTTTGTAAACCACTATTTGTTAATGGGTTTATGGTAGATGAGTAATCGATGCCCATTAACTAGAAGAGTTCAGGTGTCACCATTAATTAGTTTTAACTAGACTGAACCTTTAGCAAATACTTCAGAAATCTCATATGGTCCAAGCCAGTGTGTCCTAAGTTTCCCTTGATGATCCTTGTATTTGGAATCGAACAATAATGCCCAATCCCCAGTATGGAATTATTTTTCCTTGATATGTTTTTCATGCTAGACCTTACGTTGTTATTGGACTAGTTTAGTTTGATGGACAACGTCTAGAAAAATTTCATCTTGTTCACTAAGCTGTAAGACTCAATTTGAGCTCGTTTAATATCCATGCCCAATTCCATGGCCGTCCTAAGGGTTTGGAGCTTGAATTCAATGGGAAAGAGGGGCTTCTTCCCAAAGACTAACTCATAGGGGCTATAGCCAGTGATTGACTTCCAAGTCATGTTGTAGGCCCAAACAGCTTCTGGTAGTTTCCTAGCCCAACATTTCCTTCCTGAAGAGACCATTTTTTATCAAAATATTCTCTAGTTCCCTATTAGTGACCTCAACTTTTCTATTTTCTTGTGGGTGGTAGGGTGAAGACTTCTTGTGACTTACTTGGAAGTGATCTGTGAATTCCAATAGGACTTTAGACATAAAATGGGGGCCTTGGTCTGTAACAATTTTTCTTGGATCCCTGAATCTTAGAAAGATTTTGTTATAAATAAATTCAGCTACCTGCTCTTCCTTAGCAACGTGTAGTGCTTGCACTTCCACCCACTTAGTCATGTAGTCGGTACAGACCATAATATACTCTTTTCCTTGTGAAGGAGGGTCTATGGGGCCAATGAAATCCAATCCCCATTTTTCAAATGGTTCAAGGACTACTTGAGGTTGTAGGGGAATTTTGTTGGATGTGGTTGGTTTCCTACCCTTTGGCATTCATCACACCTACGAACGTACTTCTTGATGTCCTTATTCATTGAAGGCCAATAGTATCTTGCTTCCAGAATCTTGTGAGTTGTCCTTTTAGCAAAATAATGCTCTCTAGAAGGGTCACATGACAAACCCTAAGGATACTATAGGTTTCATCTGCCCTAACACACCATCCTAAAACCATATTAGGTGCACATCAAAACAAGATTCCATTAATCCATTTAAAAGAAGCACTCTCTCTTACGAGACGTTTCTTCTATTTTGATGAAAAGTGAGGTGGTACTTTTGTGGTGGCTAAGTAATTCACAATATCAACAAACCAAGGACTTTTAGTGGAGATGGCGAACATATTTTCATCTGGGAATTCATCCTATACTAGAGCACAATTACGATCATGTTTTATCTGGGATAAGAAGTCTTTGACTATGTTGGACTTCCCTGGTTTGTCAAAAATTGTCACATTGAACTCCTGGAGGAGTAACCACCTGATTATCCTTGCATTTACCACTGATTTATTCATGAGATACTTGATGGTTGCATGGTCTGTGTGTACTATAACTTTGTATCCTATGACATAATGTCTAAATTTCTTGATGGCGTACACTATAGTCAAGAATTCTTTCTCTGTTGTGGTGTAATTCTTCGCTGTTGGTGTAGCATATTTCTCTCCATTCTCATCTTCTTTCCCTAGAACCACTCCAATGGAATCATCAAATGCATCAACATAAATGTGAAATAGTATGTTCCAGTTAGGTCCTCGTAGGATAGGGGAAAAGATAAGTTTATCTTTGATAGTTTCAAATGAGGGCTAACACTTGGGTGTCCAAGTGAAGTCAACACTTTTATGAAGGAAAGAAAACATTAGGGCTACAATTTTGCTAAAGTTTCCTATGAACCTTCAGTATTATCCAACAGGCCCTAAGAAACTCCTGACATCAGTCTTAATTTTTGCGATCTCAAGTTGTTGTATGACTTCAATTTTCCTGGAATAAACCTTAATCCCTTCGGTTGAAGTATGATGTCCTAGCACTATTCCTTATTGCACCATGATTAAGCATTTCTCGTGGCTGAGGGACAACCAATGATCCTCACACATTTTTAACACTTTATCTAGATTTGTGAGGGCTTCATCAAAAGTTGAACCAGATACAGTGAAGTCATCCATATAGACTTCCACGCACTCATTTACCAGCTCAACAAATATAGCTAGGATGACCCTCTAAAACATGGTAGGAGCATTACATAGCCCAAAGGGAAGAACCCTATATGAAAATGTCCCCCAAGGGTAGGTAAAGGTTATCTTATCTTGGTCTTTGGCTACTACTTGTATTTGGTTGTATCCACTAAATCCATCCAAAAATGAAAAATATTTTCTCCTAGCCAAGTTATCTAGCACTTGGTCCATGAATGGCAAGTGGAAATAATCTCTATGTGTCACTTTGTTGAGCTCCCTATAATATACACACACTCTCCACTTCCCATTCTTCTTTGGAACTACAACCAAGGGTGACACCCACTTGCTGTCAGAAATTGGGTAGATAAATAGTACCTGCAAGAGATTCTCAATCTCAATTTCAATAATGTCTTTGAGGGCAGGATTGAATCTTCGTTGTGGTTGGTGAATAGGTCAAACATCCTTAGTATAGATATGGTGTGTGCACACACTAGGGTGTATTCCTCTCATATCCTTATAGTCCCAGGTGAATGCTTTAGATCTACTCACTAGGGTATCAAACAGTCTTTTCTCTTCCATCTCAGTCAACCAACTATTGATGTTCAAAGTTTTGCTTGGTAGCAACATAATAGTTTTGACTCCAGGATAATTGGATGTGACAGTGTGAATAGTCCTTGTCAATGTGTTAAGTGGATAGCTATGTGGTACAGTTTTATGAAGCCGAGCAACATTTGCAACGAATGAAAAGTTTTTGGAACTAAGTTCATCAAAGGGCAAGGCAATCCAATAAACTTAATATCATCAAATTCTACTTGATATGTGTTGATTGGGTGTCCTAGGATTTCTTCTACATCCGACATCTCTTCACTGCTGGAGTCTATTGCAATAATTTCCATGCCATTCTCTAATTCATCCTCTAATTCTTCATCATGTTGTCTAATGACTACCATGGCCAGTGAAGCCAAATTTTCCTATCCCATAGGACTTTCTGGTTCATCAACCCATACTTTACTATGTTTGGCAGGCTTAGCAAGAGGATACAAAAATAACTATTGGCTATTAGATCCATGGGAGATGGTCATTCCTCTCTCCTTGTAGTCAATCTTGGTTGCAACCATAGCCAGCCATGGTCATCCCAAAATTATTGGATAACTATCTTTGGGCGTAAGGGATTCAATTATTTGGAAATCCACTGGATATTCCCATCCATCCACCTTGACAAGAATGTTTTCAATGATGCCTTTGGGAATAGCTATGGATTGATTTTCCATTTGTAGGACTGTAGTTGTGGGGCGTAGATCAATAAGTCCTAATTTTTCCATCACATCAACAGTCATTACGTTAATGGCTGCTTCGAGGTCCACTAAAGCGTTGGGTATTGCTACCTCATTAACTATTATTGTTATGAGTGGACTCCCTGGGTCATCATATTTCAAAGCAGTGATTGTTCCATCTAACAAATCAGCTAGGTATCCATTGATATGGACAGTGTTGATTTGTTTTGGCTTCCTCCATGGAGTTTTGATGTACAATTGTTTAATCAACTAGTTTAACCTAGGGATCTCTTTAATCACTTGTAACAAGGGAACTTCAATCTGTAGTCATTTTATTTCCTATATTAATGAAATTTCTATAGGTGAAGTTGTTTCTAGAGAATCTTTCACAGAAATTGGTTTATATCGCTCCAGAAAAGGGGCTTTGGTTTTGTCTTTAGGTGCAGCATTTTTTAGAACTTCAGTTGGCGACTGACCCTCCTCCTCCTGAGGTAGGTCAAAAGCTCCTACTAAAGATGGCGGGTCGGGCTCATGTTGCGTACTTTCTAGGGTTTTTTCTACGGGCATGGGTGTTATTGTTGTTTCCTCAGTAGACTTCTTGACAAGTTCATCTATGATTTCTTCGATAGTTAGATGCGAAAGTGTTTTACCAGACCTCAACTGTAGGTTTCCATAGTGTATTGTGTTGAGTCCAGTGAAATTGTCTTGCTTGGCGGAATACACCAGATAATTTGGATGATTGTTCTTTGGATTAGGGACTAGTTGCACCGGAAGTGGTGGTTGGTTAACTTGCTCAGTCTCTTGAGTGTTTTGGGGAGGTGGTAAGAGAGTCTATTGAGTAGGCATCCTCCTGGTGTAACACCCCTCTGTTTTGGATATTTGGATCGGCTGTGTTTTCTTGGTAATGTTTGATTATGCTTATGATGTGACTGTGAACTTGGTGATTTTTGGATCATGAACTGTTCAGTGATGCACATGTTATATCATGATGCAACGATTGTGTCTGAACCTGCTTAGAATTTGGAACTTGATTACTTGTGATCATGATTGATTAAATGATGTGGAAGTTATATGTTGATGTGATGTTCTTTTATTTTGATGTTATCCTTATGACGTGATTTAGAATAACTTAGAAGATATCTGATTAAATGATGTTTTATGCTATTGATCATATCATTGATGTTGGATGCGTCAGTTAGAGATCGTGATTTAGAATAACTTAGAAGATATCTGATTAAATGATGTTTTATGCTATTGATCATATCATTGATGTTAGATGCGTCAGTTAGAGATACTGCATTAGTGAAGGGGACAGATTGTATCACTCGCTTGCGAGCGCCCTACAATTTTGAGATTTCCTCTTCATAGCGTGTTTGATCATAACATACGTATATATGTTGCACATTCGACATGTTCTTTGTTGTAGGTTTGCAGGTACATGACATCGACTCCACCTGGTTTCACAGGTGTGAGCGTGTCCATTTACCAATGGAAATTGATTGGGAGATAGTAGCTAGGTTTTCTGAACCAAGTCATCACCCTAGTCATAGCGTGTTGTTGGGTTGTCGTTGGGGTCAGTTGTTTTAACTTGGTCAATTTCCCCTTGAGTGTTTATTTAATTCCAAGTTTAAAGTTTATTAAATGACTTGCGTAGTTTAATTAATGATTAAATGTGTTTAATTGCAAGTTAAAAGTGATTAAATGGCTTTTGAAATTTATAAATGATGATTGTTTTGTCTTATTGAGATGTTGGGAAATTAGTGATTAATTAATTAATTTAATTTAATTAATAAAATAATCTAATTTTGAATTAGATTTATTTTATTGACTAATTAAATTAATAGAGATAAATTAAATCAATTTAGTCATGTTGGCATCATTAGATATTTGGATTAAATCAAAAATTAGAAATATGTTTTATATTTTACTCCTAGAAATAAAGTTGAAAAATAATGTTATTATGAATTGTTGAATTATATTTTGTTAAAAGAAATTTATTTGACTTGGGGGTAGAAAAGATATTTTTTGAAATAGTAGACTATTTTGGGGAAAGATATTTGTGAAGAGTTGAATTTGAAATTGAATTTAGTTTGAATTTGAGTTTAATTAGAATTTGAAATTGGAAATTGGAATTAAAATTGGATTTGAATTTGAATTTAGAAAATTGGAAAAAGAATATATATGTTTCATTTTAGGGTTTTCAAAAGGAGGGGAGGGGGCTTTTGGATTTTTATTTTTTTTATGGGGATGGATTCTTGGTTGGAATTTTGGGTGGAGAGGCTTGGAGGAGGTTAAGATTGTGGAGTTGAAAGAGTGCTTGAAAATCTCCATTGTGGAAGCTTGCAAATTTTGGAGAAAACATAAGGTTCCATCCTTTCTCCCTTCATCTTCTTGCCTTTTTTTGAATGATTAAAAATATAGTTTGGATTCAATGAAAATTCATGGAAAAGCTTTCCAATTTGCAAAATTGTAGATAGATTTGGAAATAGAAACCAAACAAGAAATTTACACCATGAAATGGAAACAAAATCAAAGAAAACTCTATTTTAGAGCTAGATTTTGAAACCCTCTTAATGTTTTTGAAAATAACTTCTATTCTTGCAAAGTATTTGGATTATTTTCACAATTTAAGTATGAAATTAAATCTGGGTATATAAATTTGTGAATATACCCATGCATATCAATACATGGATATATTCACAAATATATATACAAATATATTTGTATATATTTGAAAATTTTTGAGTTTGGGTTAAACCCAGAAAAAACCCCATGAAATTTTTAATTTTCATTTTTCGTTTCTGGAAAAACACAGAAATAAAATAATATAATTTTTTTTTGTAATTTATTGTGGGGTGGGGAGACCAACCCCCACCACCACCACCGCTGTTGTCTCCACCGAGGGTCGGGCTCTGTGTGCTTGGCACACAGCCCCCCCCCCCCGGCTGCCATGGGTGACGGTCACTGTGTGCGAAGCACATAGTTCCGCCACCGTTGGCAACGAATGCTGTGTGCTTTGCACACAGCCCAACCGCTGTGGGTGGCGATGGGTGGTGGGCGGAGCACACAGCCCCGTTGGCCACGGGAGGCAGGGGGCTGCGGGTTAGGGCTTCGGCCATTTACCCTTGCTTTTCAAAAATAAAATAAAGGTAAAAAAAATATATTTTGGGTTAATTGTTATTTTAATGTGTTAAGTTATATGTATATTTTATAATATATAAATATAATATATATTATAATATTATATTATTATAATATTATATATATATATATAAATATAATATTTTATTTAACTGATATTTTATTGGGCATAATAAAAGGATGTTAAATGTTTAGTTGAAATTTTATAATGATCATGGGGTTATTACAATTGAAGAAATTGGCATTTTTATAAATAGCCGTAAATTTCAAAAGAAGTGAATTTAAGCTATCATTTAAATGTATATTAAAGTCATATTTCGTTTATGCAAAATAATAAGGAATAAAATATGGGAAATCTTGGAATCCTAAATTATCTTTTAGGGGTACACATTTAGATAATATTGGAATATAGAAAATAGAACTTACTTTAAAATGATTATCGCATTGGTATTGAAGAAATGAAAGTTGACGTTGATCATTTCTATTATTTAGAATATAGAATTTAATTAATTTATTTATCCATGTGGTAATATAGATTAAGTGATTTGATTATCATTTAGTTAAATCATTGATGCGAATTTGAATTCAAGATTAATTTATTTCCTCTAGATGTTTGTTTAGCAAAACGTTCTAAGTATAGAAGACAATTGAGAAACTTAGGATTAATGAATGTCTTAGTTCACACAGATGGTTATGATCTTTAACAATGGAACAAAATTAAAGAGCTTAGGATTAACAGATGATTTATTGTAATCAAAGAACTTTATTTACCAAATGTTGATTTATTGATAATTTGATTTTGATTAATTATAGATTGATCAAGTAGAGTTGTATTATTGGATTAAATTCTTTAATGTTTGCAAGAGGATATATGCATTTACTGTTTAGTATAATTGATTGGAATATATTGTGTTCAAGTAGAGATGAGTTTTAGTTGATTT
>VDFB02337083.1:0-20036 GCA_007258455.2 Sequoia sempervirens | reverse complement strand
CAGTTGAATGAATCCATTGTTTACTTTGCTGCATTCTTCAAATTTTTCTTTTAAAGGGTGTGCTATATTTTCCTCATTATTTTTTCTTTCTTTAGTCTCCTTAGTTAGCTTCATCACCACAGATTCCATCTCAAGCTTCAGAGTAGCATTATTTCTAGCAAGCTTTTCACATTCTTCAATTATCCCTTTTAGGGTCTGATTCAGGTGAACATCTTCCAAGTTTTTATTTTCTTTCTGCTTCAGCTGATCACAAAGTTCCTTCCTTGTTTCTCTTGACTCTTTGATTTTATCCTTTAATGATTGGATGAATTTTTCAGCATCCACAAGATTTTCTTTTAATTCCATGACTTCTTCTTTAGACTGATCAAGATCATCAAGTGCCACCATAAGCTATTGTTGAATACCACAAGAGTCCTTTGCAGTTCAAGATCCACCTCAAGCTATTAAAATTTTGTAGAGGAACCTTGCTTTGATACCAATTGTTGGACTTAGGGAACACTGAGAGGGGGGGTTGAATCAATGTTCAACAATATTCAAACTTTTAATTCTGATCATAGACCATTTGCAACACATAAAGAAAAATAAAGATGCAAGCACATGAACAAGATAATCAAAGCACCATAACACCAATATTTTTACATGGAAACCCTATTAGGGGAAAAACCACGGTGGAGATTAATCCACAATTTATACTTTGTTGTTAAAAGTATGAACAAAAGGGAATGCACATACATTTAGGCACATTGCCTAGAGCTCACTGCTCAAAATAAAGAAGGCTCACTTCCTTAAAAATGTTTGGATTAAAACAAGAAGTTGAACTGAGAAGATAGCATCTACAAATTCCTAGATTCAGTTCCAATGAGGCACATGAAACAGATTCTAGACCTTCTATCCAATTCACACTTCTACTCTACTCTCCTACACAAAAACCCTTCTGTTGTACGAATAAAATTCACTCAATAGATCTTTTGATGTAAACTCATATAGATGCTTTGCTCTTTTTCACACACAATATTTTTCACCACTTCATTCATACTTCAAAATGAATTACTGATCTCATATATATATCCACTAACAAAGATTTCATCGCTTCAAGTCGGCTTTTACAAAATACGAAATATTCTCCAATAGTCGGCTCAAATTACAAGTTATATTTTATGTGCACCCACACAAGTTGGCTAAGACATAACTAGGATCCAAAAAAAATAGCCAACACAAGAAACAATTAATTAAGTACTCCTTATACATCCACGACACACGACATTCACTAGGTCGGCCACAATGAGCAAATAAACAGAAAATCATTCTACCAAAGCATTCAATTAGATCTCCTAACTCGTACACCGATTAATGCAATACAACAAAACTTATTAGTAGGATAGTATAGATGTTCTAACTAACTCTCTTGGAGATCCACAACTCAAAATGATGATCTGGTGAAGCATATAGATCGACTAGCTAACTGGATACCTTGTCCTTCATGCTTTTTGTCAGTAACACACTGCCTTCTACATTTCCTACCGGTATAAGTAGATCCTGATCTGTGAACCAAGATAATGACTCCAGTTACCATCAATGACAACACTAGAAGCCACAAAAAATCTCCCCAAGCCATATGCCAATAAAAAGGAACTTCATGTTGCTAATTGATGATTACTTGAGAATGACATGGGTAACCTTTTTGAAGGATAAGTCACAAGAATTTGAAAGATTCAAAATATTTAGAGCCATGGTTGAAAAGGATATTGGTAAGAGGATCAAATTCTTAATATCAGATAGAAGTGGAGAATTCACATCAAATGAATTCATTGAATATTGTGAGAAACATGGAATTAAAATACAATATTCTACAACAAGGACTACACAACAAAATAGTGAAAGAGATGGCTAGAACAAAGCTAAATAAGGCCAAGTTACCTAATGTATACTGGAGAGAGGTAGGACATACATCTACATATACTTTGAATAGAGTACAGTTGAGAGTAAACAATGAGAAAAAATCTTATGAACTATGCTATGGAAAACCTGCTTTAGTTAGGTACTTCAAAGTGTACTTTGGTAGCAAGTGTTATTGAAATAATGGAAAATAGGTTTTGGGAAAAGGGGAGTTCACTAAAATAATAATATATAGACTTATTCTCCTTTATTTCATTAGGAAATGAGATCCATATAAATAATTGGCTTACAACCCTTAGGTGAGTCAACTCAATGAGTGAATCTTCATATTTCCTTATGATTGAAGGACGGGGGTCAAGGTCAAACAACACTTTGGGGAGAAAAACTAAAAAATAGTAAAATAACACAAAAATGCAATTCAACACTTAAAACAACAAGATTAAGCTCAATATTGATAGAACCTACAATCAAATTGCAGATCAGAGAAGGGAAGATCTGAATGTACCTTTCACCAAAAGTTAGTTTTTGAAGTTGATCTAGGACTTATTCACCCATGGGAAAATGGGTCCTTTGTTAGGGTTTTTCTACAACTTTTGGGTGCCTCTAGTCCTATCTCTACACTTCCAAATTCTCTGGGTTTCAATGTCAGAAATAAATTATGTAGATGAGTTCTGTGAGATGAAAAATTTATGACAACTTTTGCAACTTTGAGAACTTCAATTTTTCTCTTCAAAAGATCTGCAATCTTTCTTCCACCTAGATTTGCAAACACAACATGAAAGGGAAAAATGGTTATTTTTGGTGAATGAGGGTTTTCCTTGGTCAAACCCCATTTTGGTAACCAAACCTTGAATGAAAAAATCTATGTTACCACTCAACAGACCCTTGAATAAACCTTGGAATGTAAATCTGCAACTTGCATGAAATGGCTTCAATGGATTTGAATCTTGAAATTTGAATCTTACTTGAAATAATGGATTTCAATTCTTGATTGGATCATGAAACCTACATCACCATATTATCTCCAAAAACATGCATGGTGCAAGAAGAATTTGACATGAAAATTGGATCTTAATTGCTGCAATAAAACTGATAATTCTTCTCTTGAATGCCTTTGATCACAATATTTTCTTTAAGAATTCTTCTTGAAAAGTTCTAGCTTGAAAACTCTAGGTGAAACATAGTGAAATGACCTTATATTTATAGGTATGTATCCTCAATTTATCAAAATTCAAATATCACAAGCCGACATCTGTATATACACTTAGAGACATTAAAATCCCACAAAAGACATAATTTAAATTTAGGTCCTAAGGTCAAGGGAGGACCCGTTCACCCATGGGTGAATGGGTCCCAAGTCCCTAAACCTAGGACACACATTGCTCAATGAGAAGTGTTATGTTAAGGTATTAATGAATGTTGGGTTTCCTCTTTGGAAAAAGTAATTAAATAGGCTTGGTAAATGAATTAAGGGGCCAATTAAGGAAAATTAAGCTCAATTAATTAAATATCCCTAAATAATTGTGAAAGTGTAAATAAATACATTTTACAACACTAAATCAAGGCACAATTAAGTCCAAATTAACTAGGAGGGCCCAAACAAGTGAGAAAATCTAAAGGGATACATTTTCCATCACTACATTTAGCCCCCACTTTACCCCCACTTTAGTGAGAGGATGACCTTACATTAAACTCACACTAAAGTAGACATTAAAAACATATGTATGCAACAACAACAAGATACTCAATCTTACAATGCCAATGACTAAAAATAAAAGTAAAAATAAAAAAAGGGCAGATCAAGCCTCAATCATTTGTCCAACGTGATGTGGATCAAGCCTTAGTTTCTTTTCCAAAAAAACCATTCACAAGTAGAATGCGATGTCCACTATGCAAACCACAACGCACACTCACATAGGCTAATGGAACCTCAAGAAATCCACTAGGTGAACCCCCAAAAAGTGGCTAAATGAGAAGTTATATTAGGTCTACAGGCTCTCACTGTACAATGAGAAAGTGATGCCAGGTCTATAAGCTTCCTATCATACTAACCATACCAAAGCTATACCTCTAATAACTCCAATAAGGAACCATAAAAATATGAACTTTGAGCTTCATAAGGTTAACAAGCTATGTTATGCGAAACACTTATGAACAAAATACAAATAAACATTTTCAAAGGGATTCTTCTGAGTTCATGTAAGGTCTCCTCTTCGAGAAAATTGTGCCTAATGTCTCCAATATAGGACATGTTATGCCTTGCATAACCAGTCCATTTTTCTTCTTTGGTAAAAATGCCCCCCCCCCTCATTGCTCTTTTCCCTTTGTGTTTTTGTTCTAGCTTTGGGAGTTGTCTTTTCTTTTTCCAAGCCTTGTTTTCTTTTGTTTTGTCAGGTTTGGGTTTGGGACTAGAATTGGCACTTTTCACCTTTGCAAGGTTCAAATTCTAGCTTCTGTTCCAAATTTGATCCCCATATTTTTCCCTATGGACAAATATTTTGGCACCACAAACTCCCTAACACTTCTAGGGTTTTTCACCTAAAAGGAGAGATGTAGGCCAAAATGGGAAATGTCTAAACTCAAGATTAATGTAATATGCATAGATAAGATGATCTAAATGCAAAGAAGTAATGAAAGATATTAATTATTAAATGGAAAATAAAGAAATGCAAGTTATTTGAAAACACATTGTGATATGCAAAAACACCTAGAAATGTAAACCAAAACTAAACAAAAAGTTGTGAAATAGAAAGTGTGCACTTGAGAACTTGTTGGAGACTAGAAATGACTTATGAAATTCTGCTAATCCTAAAAATTTTGCCTACTAGGACTCATTCGCTATTCTAGGAAAATTAGTCCCAGATTTGGGAAACTATTCCAGAGCCCGTTTTAGACAAATGGGTATCCAAAACTACAGAAAATAATTTTTAGGCCTGGTAGTGGGACTCATTCACCACTAATGGTGAATGAGTCCACTTCTAAATTTTTGAAAAATAAAAAAGTGGAAACAAAAGATCTCGGTTTGCACTTCGGCTCTTGACAGATGTCTACCTTTGAAACTTTGATTTTCGGGTTTGAAAGTGACTTTTAGTTGATATTTTGACCTTGCAAGGAAGAAGATGACTCTAGTAATTCTTCAACCTATTCTTCAATGATTTCCAAGCCTCCATGATGCCTAAATCTGCAAACACACAAGAAGAGAAGGAGAAAGGTTGAATGTTAGGGCATGGGGGTTTGCCTTGGTCAAACCCCTTTTTAGGTAATTAAACCAAAATGAAGAAATAATGTAATCAAGCATGAAATAATGGAGTTAGAGGCTTTCCATGATGAGATATCTTGTATTTCTACAATAATAGATGAATATTTTTCCCTTGAATGTCCTTGGAAGCTGTCTTGATGACTTGAAATGTTGAAAGCCTAGCTTGCTTGACTTCAAGACATAATGAATGATGAATGAATGATGATGAGTTGTGATTTAGGGTTTAAAATCTTGTATTTATAGGAAATCCATCTAATTTCCCCGTTAATTTGATCCCCAAGCCAACACAAAGAAAAATTAAACTTAAAACCTAATTTTTCTCGCTCAAACCCTGGAAATGACTTAAATGGGACTCATTCGCCATCAAGGGTGAATGGGTCCCACCTAGATGGGACTCATTCGCCCCTAATGGTGAATGGATCCAATAGGGGCCATTCTACTAGCTGGAATGCCGAGAAGTATAAGGAAATTAGGTTTATATAGTGACTTTGTCAGTTATTTCATTAAATTATGCCTTGAGATGCACAATATGGGGCCATAGGAGCCTATTAATGATGATATAAAGGGTAATTAGGGCTTGGTACACAAAATTCAATGTGAAAGTGTGATTAAATACACTTTACAACACTAAAATGAGGTCTGTTTAGCCTAAAAAGGCACAACATCCAATGTGAATGTGTAAAACACATTACAACACTAGATTAAAGTCATGTTTAATTCACAAGGCTTCTAGATTGATGTGAGAATGACATTAAATACATTTTATAACATTGAAATAGTTCCATTAAGTCTAGAGAAGTGTGAAAGTCTTTTACAACACTTTATAACAACTTTACAAGTAATCCTTAAATGCATTTTATTCAGTTTGCAAGGGTACAAGACCTAGTGTGGATGTGTAAAGCACCTCACAACACTAAAGCAAGGCCTCATTAAGTCCAATTTCTCATTAATTAATCCCAAATCAAGCAAGCAAAAAGGGATACTTTTTCCGTGTCCATAGTTATCCCCCACTTTAGTGAGAGGATGAAATCGCTTCAAACTCACACTAAAGTAGACATTCAAGAAGGGTCCAATCGTACCAATGTAGATGGTCTAGGATGACAAAGATCAAAGGAGGTGATCAAACCCCTAAGATCCAAGATCTTAAGTCAAGCCAACATAAGTGAAAAAGGACATGCACAAGGTGAATGATTTGCACCAAAAAAAGATACACGATCATGCAATGGCAAGAACTAGAAGGAAGAGAAATGAAAAAGAGGTGGATCAAGCTTTGACCATTTGTCCAGCATGTTGTGAATTAGATCTAGCCTATTTTTCCAAAAAATCATACTCACTCTGAGGTGATGAAACTCTTGGCTATCCGCCGGGTGAGAAGTCCAAAAAGGTGAGAAAAATACACTCATGGCTAGTATGCACTCACAAACATGCAGGTGGCTATGGGGAAAAGTCATGCCTCAGTATGGGCTTCCCGCTCAACCATACCAAATTTATACCTCCTGATAACTTTAATAAGGCACCACAATGAAAATTTTGCTTGAAACTCATAGAGATTTAAATGTAAAATGGTGTAAGGAATGTTCAAAGGGATTTTTCTTAGTTCCTACAAGGTCTCATCTTAGGAAAAATTGTGCTTAACATCTCCAAGAGAGGATGTGCCAAAGAAGTATCACACTCTTGGAGGGAATCAAGCCCAATGATAGCACCAAGAAGAGGACGCATCACAAGAAGAAAGAAATCACACAATGAAATGTGAGTGTTGGTATATGCCCCCACTTTAAAGTGGTTGCTAACACCAATACTGTGAGCGATTGCTTTAAAGTAGAAGAAGACATGAGAGCTAACGAGGAAAGCCCTATGCCAAGTCATATGTTTACAATAAGCTATGTCATGAAAAAGGTAGTATGTCACATGTGAGCCAACTTAAGGGATGTCTTCCACATCCCAAGCTTGCTCTTATATGTTCATGAAAGGTTAACGGCTAGCCAAAGGAGGCAACAACAAGTGACATACAAGGACAAGGCTATGTAACCTCTTGCCACCACTTAGTGTAGGACAAGGGTGATCCGAAATGATTGATGAAATGCAGGTGAGAGTGAAAATTAGTGTTAATTAGAGGAATTAGGTGCCCTCACATAAGGAAGAACACCAAACTCCTAAAAAATGTTGGTGCAGACACCTAAAAATGGTATGGAGAATCTAATTAATTAAATACAACTTATTTGATTAATTAATCTTAAATTCATCTACTTAGTAAATAAATAGAAAGATTTATTCATATTATGTTCATTATTAATTCTTCTATTTTATCATATTATTTCCCTCTTAATTAAATAAACAAAATTAAATACTTTGTTTTATTTAATTATTATCATTATTATTTCTTTTATACTTTATCTATTAATTCTATCTTAAATTAAATACACAGCTTCAATAATTTGTGTTATTTAATTACCTCATCACATTTCTTCTTAATTAAATAAAGATATCCTAGAATCTTTAATTTAATTATCATATTCATTTTATTTTAATTTAATAAACAACTTCTATAGTTTGTTTTATTAAATTATTTATTCCTCTTTTACTAAATTTAAATAAACCAAAAATATTTAAATAAATGCATAAATCATATCCCTCTATTCACTCACCAATAAAATTAGATTTTTCAAATCTAATTAATTCAACTGTCATTCACGTGAAGAGCCTCGAGGACAAACCTGCAGGAAATCCTCTCAATCTTCTACCTCAAATCTTTCCTCTCATCTTGCCTGGTGTTTTCATGGGGAGAAACAATCTTCCATGATGAGGTCCACCTTCTCATCTCATACCATTCAATTCTCCATATTGAATCTCAACCTCTATTGTGTTACCCCTTCACAAATGTGTGCCGTGAAATCTATAAATATAGGTTTTTGGCTACAGGAAAAGGATCCTAATGGGTGCAATCTTACTCTGCAGGTTTTCCAGGCATTCAAGCATTCCAACAATCTAGCTTTAGGATCAATCCATCAAGCATCCATCAAGCATTCAACATTTACAATCATGGCTATCATTACAGTAGTTTTTCATTATTAATCATTTAGGAATAGAAATAGTTTGAATTCTTATTCTCTAAGTGTCATTTCAACAATCTATTAGCTTACTTAAATCTGAGAGCAAAGTAGATTAGAGAGATCTTTAGAGTTAGAGAGCAATAGGACAGATTTGTGAAGATTCTTAGTTTAAATTAGTTTAAATTCTTTTGAATCTTAGATACAATTTCTTATTTAGAGGTGTAGATGCATTATTAGATTGTTTTTCTCATCTTTACACTTTCATTTTGGTGCCCATCGTGGGGCCTAACCCCATATTCTGCAAAATTTTTGTGAAAAGTGTCTTACAGGTATCAGAGTGTTTGTTTTAGCGAAATCGCAGTTTTTTATAGCACACTGGCTGGATTCTGTAGCGCTTCAGAGGAAAACTATAGTGCGCTGCACAACTGTTTTAGCGCGTCGTACAACTGTTTTAGCACTCCGTACAACTGTTTTAGCGCGCCGATCCACTATTTTAGCACCTCACCCCTTTGTTATTTAATAACTTTTATCTGGATCTGATGCATCCATGGCCATATTTTGTTCTTTAATCTCTTTTTGGTTAAAATTTATCAATCCTAGGATAGAAAAAGGGTTAAAATTTATCAATCCTAGGATAGCAAATGGATAAAAAATTGATCAATCCTAGGATAGAAACTTCATTATTTCTTGTGGGATTAAAATTGAACATCATGCTTTTTATGGAGCAATATCTCCATATAGATTAGATAATTTGTCTTTTGGGTTTTAAAAAGTGAACAAACTTCTTTGCTGTGATTGGGTGATAGGTTTATGCTCTCCCCTTGACTGGGTGCATCAGAATACCAAACTCACTTTTACTTTGCGCATTTTCAAGCTTTCATTAAAACCTTTAGACAGGTCTACCATAGTGGGAAAAAGTACTCACCCTACAGGAGCGAACTGAGTGGGGACAGCCAAAAGCCATGGCATTCCAACCCACTTTAAAATTTATGTGAATCTGGGGAAACCCTTTTTCAATGGAAGTGTGCAGGATAACCATCCCCAAAATATTTGTTCTAAAGATTGGGAGGTCTCTTGAGGGAGTTTATCCATTTTCCGCTCTGAATGGAAACCCTATCTAAGAACCTAGAAATAGAAACATGCTTGTCAGTTCCCGAACATTGTAATACTCGGCAGTGCAGGGGCGGGGAAGAATCTACCCTCAAGCACTCACCATATAATTTCCAAGGACTGTTTGCTCAAGGAATCCAGTATCCACTTCCGTCACTCTGAGTACGCACCTGGAAAATAAAAAAAACACGGGCGCCCTCTAGGGGGTGACATGGCTATGTGAGTCAACACAATTCCAAGCTGTGGGCCGTTTGAGTATATAGCGATGACCTTTTGTCTCTAGGAGTGAGTCTGTTTGAATTGTCTTATCTTGTTATCAAACTAGTGAAAATCAAGAAGAATCATGTTTGGTTCTTAAAACATACACTATCTGTTTAGATTCTAGAATTTTAAATCAACTATTCTATTCTTGCTTGCTGTGTTTTCCTTCATTAAATTCAAATAAGATCATCACAAAAAAATCTTCAAATCAAACACTTGTGAAATTCTCATGATTCAAGATTGGGTATCCACCAAATTTGTCAAGAATTCTCTTGTCAAACAAATCAGAAAGCCAAAGAAAACACTTACATACAAACAACTCTTGAGAAAGCAACAATTTTTATATCAAAGCAGAAAAGTTCTACTCCAGCATAGGACCTTTATTCATAGATATCATGATTTCTTTAGAGGTTATACGGATGACTATGTTGTAGCTCCCTTAGATTCACAAGCATTTTATCAAAGAAGGGCTCTTAGGCAACACCAGAATCACAGTCAACGAATTCATCCAGAATACATCCCACAACCGGCCATACAATACGATACAAGACCAAGTGAATTTCATAGAGTAAGATAGTTTTCTGTAGCGCCCCAGAAACATTCTGTAGCATGTCATAGCTCTATTTTAGCGCGTTGTAACCTTGTTTTAGCATGTTGTAACTCTGTTTTAGCGCGTTGTAACTCTGTTTTAGCGCTTTGTATCTCTGTTTTAGCGCATTGTAACTCTATTTTAGTGCGTTGCAACTCTGTTTTAGTGCATTGTAACTCTGTTTTAGCGCCTGGTAGTTCTATTTTAGCATATTGTATCTCTATTTTAGCGCATCGTAGCTCTGTTTTAGCGCTTTGTAGCTCTATTTTAGCGCTTTAGACCTCCATTTAAGCGCTCCGGAAAGTCAGAAAATAAGAGAGTTAGTAAGATAGTTTGTCAGATTGCCAACATTGAAAACAAGGTTTTTATTAGTCCAAAACATTTTTCCATAGTCCGAAACACTTGAATCATACAAAAAGAAAACTTTACTATTATGCCTAGGTCTTGAAACATCTTGCAAAGTGTCCTTATCAATCATCACTAATCTGAGATTTTTTTGTGTCAAAATTTCCCTATCAAGGATTTGATCATCCTTTCATCACAAAACTAGACACAACTAAATCAGATTTTTGACATAGTTCTATCAAAAACTTCGTTAAAAACAACATTTATCAAATTAAAAATCTAAGATCAAAGTCTATAGTAAAAAGTTTGTATGCTTATTTTCACACGATCAGCATATCAAAGACAACAACAAGAAGAAAATGAAAGAATAGCAGCCATGGCTGAAGAAAACCCTTGGGGACGATACATCAACACTGATCCTCTCACTAATTCACAAGAGAAAGAAATAATTGTAGAAGAAATCGAGAAAGTTCAACAAGACCCTCATTTCCATAAATTTATGGAAAAGATGTTAAAGCAAGATATGGAAAAGTATCTTTTGTTATTAGCTGACAAAGGTGCTAAGCTTCCTAAGGACTTTGACGTCAACCAACTCAAGGAAACGACCACACCTAAGGCAACTAGTATAGAAAATCCAAATCAAGTAGATGCTTTGACAAGACAAATCCAACAATTACAACTACAGTTCCAAAACATCCAACAAGGACCAACAAAAAGATATTCCTTACAGGATATTTTCCCTTATCCATTTGACCAAAGCATTAACATGATACCATTTCCACAGTATTGTGAATACCCGACATACAACAAATACAATGGAAGAACCGATCCAATTGATCACGTATGGGAATTTAGAACCATGAGCATAGAGTTCGCACACGAGGACTCTTACTTACTACGATTGTTTCCAAGAAGCTTAGGAAACACTTGCATGGAGTGGTTCTCTAAAATGGAACTTGGGATCCAATCTTTTGAAGAACTGATCAATAGGTTCATAACACAATTATCATTCAACATCCAACACGAGGTGACCCTAAAAGAACTCTACAACACCAACCAAGAAAAGGGTGAAAAGTTTCTCTTTTCTCCAACGATGGAGAAGGGTATTTGCTAAATACCCTAGATCTATTCCTGAAGAGGAGAAGATAGAGATGTTCATTGATAACCTAGTGGATGACATGAATTACAGATTGGACTTACAATGTCCATCTACATTTTGAAAAAGAGGATTCCATCGAAAAAGGGGGCTCAAAATCCAAAGGCTCTAATCAAAAGGGGAACAATCAAACAACTAAAACAGGTTCAAATATAATTCTCGAATGGGTGCGATGGAACCACGCTCCCGCTGCGGCATATCCCGACTCATCCATCATGAATTCAGTATCGGCTCAAAGTAGTGATCAAATCAATCAAACAATAAATCCGCTCAATCAATTCACCGTCATCAATCATAAAGTCACCTTGTCGGATAATCAGTCAGTCCTCAAAATTTCGAAAAATTATTCAAATTTACAAGGAGGCTAGGAATTGGGACCCTCCAAGTCAAAACCATCATGAATTTGGAATGACTCACATTATTGTGGCTTCTGCATCAAAATAAAGAGTCCACATGGTAGAATTGTTGGAGTTAAAATGTGTAATTTTACAAAGTGCCATAGAACAAAGAGAAATTATTTGTGAGGGGCGCAAACAAACAAAGATCATACAACATTCAAAATCCTCCCTACCCAATTATGTCGGAGGAGAATCCTCTTCATAAGCAGCAAAAGGAGTAAGAATGTCCGGTTATGTTTATGGCCTACTTGATCCTTTGTGTCTTACTATTATCCGAAGAGAAAGGATAAGGAGTTATGCAATCAAATCAATCAAAACGATGACATTACACCTACTAATTTGGTACAACATATGGACAAATCTGAAAACCAAATTAATGTAATCACACTCAAAGGGAAACAAGAGTACCAACCAGTTAATGCCACAACAAGGGCACAATCCAAAGTTATATTGAAAGGAGCATCATTATCATCCCCATCTGTGGATCCTCCCTCCAACCAATATAATCTCATTAATCAATTACAGAAAATACCAGCGCAAATATCTATCTTAGAACTTCTAAAGATCTCCCCATCACACAAAGAGGTTCTTGAGCAAGCTCTTGTATCAACCACAGTACCTAAAAATTTGGATGTATGTCAATTTCAAGCTATGGTGGGACTTCTATTTGCACCTCATTTCCTTTCATTTTCTGAACATGATGATATATCACTCACCCATCCACATAATTCCACCCTTCACATTGAAGTCCTCATCCATAAACACTGTGTAAAGCGTGTCCTGATAGATGGAGGGGCTGGTTTAAATATTTGTACCTTAAAGCTAATTCATGCACTAGGATACTCAGATGAAGCCATTGATACAAGAAGAAAAATCACAATCAAAGCATTTGATGAGGAAGAAAGATCCTCTAAAGGATTGATCATATTACCAATTCAAGTGGGACCTATTGTCCAAAATGTGGTTTGTCAAGTCTTAGATAGGGAACTGACATACAACATACTGTTGGGACATCCTTGGATTCGTGATATGCAAGCAGTACCTTCCACCTATCATCAATGTCTAAAATTTCCCGTTAATGGACAAGAGGTAACAATCACAGTAGACTATAATGTCACCCAAGCTTGCCATACATTGAAAACATCTCAAGATATATTAATACCTCACAACAGAGAAGTTAGCACATCAAATTCATCTAATGGTGAGAAACAACAAAGCTTCATATCAAAGTGGCTTCCAAAACAACAAAAATCACAAGAGATCAAGGTGGCACAATCTAATCCTTCAAATGTTGAAAAACAAATGGCTTCACTCTCACACCAATTCACCAACAAACTACAGTTAAATGACAAAGGAATGGGTGAATATGGTGTCAGACACTCTTTCCATCTATCACAGATGTTACCCTCCTTAAAAACATATGGATAGCCATCTACAACCACACAAGAATCAGCACAATCTACAACGGCATTAGATGGCAGATTTGTGAAGGCCGGAAACTTAGATGAAGAATCAGAAGATAAGGCTATACTCAATTGGCTTTATAAAGATGAGGAAGCTTCCACTTCCATGAGTGATATCATAGAGATAAATCAATATGGAAAGGGAAAAACTATTTTGGAGAAGATGGGGTATTCAGGACAGGGACCTCTTGGGTTAAAGAAACAAGGCATAATAGAACCAATCCAACTACTCACACTCCAACATAAGGATAAAACTGGACTAGGATATACAGCAGGACAAGGACCTCTTGAACGAGGGGAACAAAGTGTAACAGAACCAATCCAAGTTCTCACAGTTTAGCATAATAACACAAATGGGCTAGGATATACAGAAGGACAAGGCTCTCTTGAATCAAGGGAACAAGGTACAACAACACCAACCCAACCTTTAACACTTCAGCAAAATGTCAGAACTGGACTAGGATACACAGAAGAAGCAAGAGCATAACTCACCGATAGAACTATGGAGCGTATTCTTCAAATGAGAGATAACTTTGAAATTGATTCAAATGAACATGAGTGGGACAACTTATCAGATGTTTCCTATGAAGATATTCAGATTGATGTTATCAAAAAGTATACACCCAAATGTGAGGAGGGTCAAAGCTTGAGTTTTAATCCTATTGTCTTTGAATCACAAAATTTCGAGGACTCAAATGAAGATGAACATACATTGAATGAGATAAATGATGTAGAAGAAAATACCTTCGTAGGCCTTGACATAATCACTAACAACTTTGATGACATTTCTATCCAAACTTTCACAATATTGCGTATCCGGCAGGTTCGTTTCGCCAGGAGTAGAGAACCCTTCCATCGGCTCTCCATTTTTGCGTGGCGAACCAACAGCGGCAGCGAATCGTGCTGTTCATCGCCAAACGGTGGAAGCGCCAGGAGTTACGGGACGGCGGAAGCGTAAACCAGGTTCTAATAAGGTGAAGGCTGGCGGCGTGAATGCCAGAACTCATTAAAAACGAAAGAAACGTAATGGTGGCTCCGTTGGCGATCACAAACTGGCTCGAAAGACGGTAGACTGTTGAGGGGCGCAAAGAAAGTATCGAGCTTGATGGCATGCCTGCGCGAAGGTATCATGAGCAGCGCGGAACCGGTCTATTATTCGGCCAGCGCAGCGGAGAAAGCCGAAACCGCCAGTCAGAAGAAAGCCGTTGTGCATCGTCAAAACGTGCGCGAACGTTGCTGCGGTCATCTTCGTTATACCGGAGGAAGCCGTTTCCCCTGGCTGCATAAATAACTATCGCATGCAACCGCGGCAACTACCGATGGCGAGAACGCTGTTTGCGTGGTTAAAAACGTTTGAAAATATGGATGTTGGGGTTATGGGATCAACAGTTACGCCACTGATCCCAGATACTCCACGCTGCATTGGCACCAATTCCAACCAGTCACAACAGGGCTTCGCCGTTTCGAGGATGGCTGATAACCAGGGCCGTTTTCCGCCAGCGCCAGTGCCGGACGAAAACCGGAGCACCCAACACCAGCCAGCCATCATCACCTTATCCCACTCATGGATGGATTTTCCAGATATTGAGATCAAAGCAAAACTCCGAGACCAAGAGCAATTTATGTCCATGGGGCCTGCCTGAGAACATCGGCCCCTGCCCAGGTTAAAGAATCACGGGAACTTCGCCTGCTGAAACTATGACAACAATCTTCCATGACATGATGCACACCTTCATGGAGGACTATGTGGATGACATTTTAGCCAAATCTTACACTAGAGAAGGACATCTAGAGATACTTGGAAAAATATTTGACAGGTTGGAGAAATTTAAAGTCAGATTAAATCCCAAGAAATGTGTCTTTGGAGTAACATCAGCAAAACTCCTTGGATACATAGTTTCTACAAAGGGAATTGAAGTAGATCCAGCAAAAGTTAAAGCCATTATGGAAATGCCACCTCCTAAGAATATCAACACATTGAGATCTCTACAAGGCCGACTATAGTCCATCAGAAGATTCATCTCTCAACTAGCAGATCGGTGTCATCCATTCAACCATCTTTTGCATAAAAATGTATCTTTTAAATGGGATGAACAGTGTGAGAGTACTTTCAATCAAATCAAGCATTATTTAATGACACCACCAATCTTGGTGCCACCCATTAAAGACAAGCCATTGTTGCTATATATCGCAACAACAATATCTCTTTAGGAGCCTTGCTGGCACAAGAGGATAGAGAAGGAAAGGAACAGGCAATATACTATATCAGCAGGACACTCAATGGACATGAAGTAAATTACACCTTCATCAAAAAATCATGCTTAGCAGTAGTATTTGCAACACAAAAATTGCGACACTATATGCTCACTCACACTATCAAGCTCGTTGCAAAAATTGATCCCCTCAAGTATTTACTGAGCAAAGTAGCTTTAACAGGAAGGTTGGCAAAGTGGGTCATGCTTCTCAGTGAGTTTGACATTCATATGTTGAAAGGTGAGCTATCAAAGGACAAAGTCATTGTCGACCAATTAGCAGAAGCTCCATTGTCAGACAGTCATCCTATGACCATGGAATTTCTGATGTGGATATCCAATGTTGCAACACAACCATGGCAACTCACTTCATGGATCCTACACAACATGGATCAGGGGCAGGAATTTTATTTGTCACACCTCTTGGGCACACAATTCCATGATCTTACAGGCTTACCTTCTGTTGCACTAACAATGTGGCAGAATATGAAGCTTTAATCATTGGAATTAAAGTAGCTATTGACTGGAGAATCACAGAGCTACAGGTGTATGGAGACTCTCAGTTAATCATCTATCAAGTCAACAATGATTACCAAACTAAGGATGACACATTAATTTTATACAAGAGACTGGTAGATGATCTAAGGAAATACTTCATAGATATCAAATTTGAGCATATACCAAGATTAGAGAATAAAGCAGTAGATGCCATGGCCACAATAGCATCTCTTTTACAAATGCCAGAAACGCAAGATCATTATCAATTTATTGTGGAACAAGTATCAAATCTTGCATATGCAAACCCCAAATCCCAAACCATAAGCCTTTTGGATAGTGCCCAATCTTCCATTTACGAAGACATTTATACTTACCTAAAAGATAATATCTTACCGCTAGATCTTTCTCGCAACCAAAAGCGCAACTTCATACGCCAATCCGCCAAACATACCATTATTGCTAACACCCTTTACCGTCAGGGCCTAGATGGTACTCTTTTGCATTGTTTAGAACATAACGAATCTGCTTCTTCTTTATATGAGGTCCATGAAGGAATTTGTGGCACACATTCAAGCGGATTATCTTTAGCCAAGATACTCCTTCGTTTGGGATATTACTGGCCGCACATGGAGCAAGAATCTTACCAGTTTGTTAAGAGATGTCAAAAATTTCAGATTCATGGCAATCTTATACATGCACCAGCACAGGAGCTCCATCCATTCACATCTACATGGCCATTTTGTTAGTGGGGATTGGACTTGGTAGGGAAAATTAACCCATCTTCATCTAATGGACATAAGTTCATTATCACAACAACATAATATTTTACAAAATGGGTAGAGGTAGTTCCCTTAACCACAATCACTAGGAAGCAGATATCATCCTTCATACTTAATTATCTCATTTGTAGATATGTGATACCCCAGTCGATCATCACAGATAATGGCAAGCCTTTCAAGAACCAAGATGTCCAAGAGCTGTGTGAAAAGTTCCACATCCAACATCGCTTTTCAACCCCTTATTACCCTCAAGGTAATGGACACGAAGAAGCTTCAAACAAAACAATCCTAAAGATTCTCAAGAAGACTGTAAATGAGGTAGGGCATGATTGACATGTTTAGCTTAACCCTGCTCTTTGGGCTTACAGGACTAGCATCAGAACACCAACATGAGCTACACCATATGCTCTTGTCTATGGATCAGAGGCAATATTACCTATCGAGGTAGAAATTCCATCCCTTCGAGTTTCACTAAAGGGACTCATTTCAGATGAGGATTATAGGATCTCTAGACTTCAAGAATTAGAGCTACTTGATGAACTTTAGAGTCTTCCAGATTAGAGACTTGGTCCTACGGGAAAACCCTAGAAATCAAGCAGACAGAGAAAAGAAGGGAAAATTTGAACCTAACTGGATAGGGCCTTATGTCATTATATCAGTCTATAGATCAGGAGCATACCGTCTGTCTACACCAGAAGGAGATATGTTGGAGGATCCCATGAACAACATCCATCTTAGGCAATTCTATACTTGAGGATACCTAGTGCACGGTTGGTAAGGTTGTCTTGATGAAAACCTGGCAAACAGGCGTCATGATGACAGACAAAGTAAAAAAAACAAAATAAAAATAAAAATACAAAAAAAGGAGGACACAATAAAAACAAGTGATGAAAACCTGGTAAATAGGCGCTACTTGTGATTCTCACTAGCTCTTCTATCTATTGGGTACAATTTTGTTACAATTGTTTCCTTTCATATCATTTCCATCTATCATTTGAGAAAATTATTATCACTATCCATATCATGGCAAGGATATCATGTCTTACCCTAGCTTGGGGGCAACATCCTAGAGTTATTTGGTACAATGGACTTTGAGCTTAAATGGAAAGACAATCAAACATGCAAATACCGAGTGGCAATACTTGAAAAAAATCAGGAAATTTGTCAAAATCCAAAAACATCAAGAAATTTGTCGAAATCCAAAAACATCAGGAAATTTGTCAAAATCCAAAAACATCAGAAAATTTGTCAAAATCCAAAAACATCAGAAAATTTGTCAAAATCCAAAAACATCAGGAAATTTGTCAAAATCCAAAAACATCAGAAAATTTGTCAAAATCCAAAAACATCATAAAATTTGTCAAAATCCAAAAACATCAGAAAATCCACGAAAATCAAAACAAAAACATTCAAAAATTGCAAAACACAAAAATAAAGTCTGTGTCAGTCGAACTACGTGGTCTTTGCGTGTATAACGTAGGCAAGACTAATCTTTGATCAGTCCCTGAGGTCCCTAGGATAGGTCTAGGTTACGTTCTTTGGTCAAACGTCTGAGAGTATCATGCAAACATCAGCACATACATTTCAACATCGATGATCTAATCTGAATAATGATTTGAAAATACATTAAGTAGAATTTGAATTGTTGTACTTTTTTTGCTTATCATTTCTTTAGAGCTACTCGATGATGTATTAAACTAGAGAAGCAAGGAAGGAGAATGATACTTTTTCTTTGTTTTCTATTTGTGAGTTAGTCATTATTATTCTGTGAATTGTCGCGGGAAGTGCTCTACCAAGTATCATGGATGACATTCCGATTCACTTAAGAAAATGATTAATTCTTGTTTGTTTACACAAGAAATGCTCAGGTCATCTCTGTTTAATTGTACCTTGATGCTTGTGTTCGCTTGCAATATCAAAAATCATGAAAGAAATACTCAGGTCATCATTGGTCTATCTCATATCATTGATGCTTGTATTCACTTTCAACATTTAAAAAAAAAAGCTAAGTGATGATACAAAGCAAAATAAAAATATTGTTGAAATGACACTTAGGTTTGCATTGATAAAATAGGTTTGCATGGTAAAAATAGATTGCATTCATAATAATACATCTGCAGAGTATTGGTTACACAAGTTACAAAGATTCATTTGCAAATAATGTTATCTTTTCTTATTAAAGATTGAGTATACTTGACACATACAATTTTCATAATGGCATGCATATAAAATCATTTCTTCATCTCATCATAAATTTCACAATAAACATCTCATTTCGTGATATCATATACATGTTATATTTCATCATTCATATATTTATCATATTTACATCTCATCACATTGTTATTATCATGTAGTTGCAAAATCATCATTCATTGCATACATATAGAAGACATTTTATAATCTCATCATATATTTCACATATACATTACATTTCATTACTACATCTCATCATACATTATAGTATTCTTATCATATTTCACATTCAACATACATTGCATACATCCATTAAATTTCATAAACATTATATATTAAACTTCCTTCATTCACTAGATTGTATATTTTTCATCCCAAATAAAACACACATACATCTCATTTCATATTATATTATATTATTTTATCATATGTATCATACATTGCATTTCATTAGATCATACATACATCATTCATTTACATCTCATTTGACATATCATACATTGCATTTCATTAGAAAATGCATACAACATCAATATCATATCACATCATCATCAATGCATCTATCCCATCTAGTATAATAAATTATCATAAAACATAAAAATTAAAATGCATCCATCACATAAATCATGTAGAACACATCATAGATCAATCAAACCTGCTGCACATATATATCTCATCAAGTGTCAAGTATACAATGAAGTCTGAAAAGGATGAAAATAACATCATATCAAAAATGGTTGTATATATCTCTCGAAGGGTACACAAATGATCTCAAGTGGTACTC
>VDFB02337082.1:0-58077 GCA_007258455.2 Sequoia sempervirens | reverse complement strand
CAAACCACATTAAGAAGAAACCATGAAAGAACCATACCTAGGAGTATGCATAATTGCCTCTAGGTAAGCAGCCCATGTATAAGGTTGTCGGTTAAAAGGAGCATGTTAATTTCATTCTCTCATTGACCACATTTGAAGTGAATGAGAACTAATTTTTGCTAAAGTAGATAGCATACCTTTTTTGAAGGGAGCGTGAGAATATGGTTCAGTTGGCGCTTAGGGTTTCACGGATGCCAAGCGACCACCAAGCTCTGCTGATTTCTCCTATCTGTAGATTTCTTATATTAAATCTTGGATTCTTTGTTATCTTTGTTTTCCTCGCGATTCTTAAGAATTCTTTTGCATCTTTTCGTCTCTTGGAACTCGTTTTCCTGCCATGATTTTCCTTCATTTTTTTTCCTTCCTTAGCGCAACGTAGAATTTATTGTAAAGAAATAAATTATAAAAATATTATAATTCTTCCCTTTTTTTTTTAAGAACCTATTTTTGCAATCTGTGTCAGTAATGATATGAAATGTTAATGCGAAAAAAATCATACAGTTCACTACCAGAAGCATTACATTCATTAAATGGACTGTAGCAGCTGATTTCCAATGAGAATACCACTGCTAAGAAAAGAAAATGCTGATTTTCTGAAGGCAAAAGTTTGAAATCTAGTGAAGGAATCTGCTGCTGGTGATACTATGAGCCAAACCCTTGCTTTATTATTCTTAAAATCTACTTGTTTGTGACTTGATCCGTCCTTAAATGCTGCACCTATAAGACAACTTCTCTATTTTGAAAAGACATGCATTCCTCATGAACAAGCCTGCTCAGTCCTATACAAAGTAGTCTTACTTTTGAGAGACATGCCCATATGCCTTGAGGTGCATGCATCCCATAAGTGAGTGAGCAAGTGGAAAGTGTACATGCAATAGGTGTCTCAAGTCATGAGGAAACATGAGGACACATGTCTCAATGTTATGAAGTGAGACAAAAATAAATAGAAGCCTAAGTAAACTTAAGCTAAGTGTGAATAGGTCAATCCTAGAAAGGTGATATCCTATCTAGATGGATAAAGACACTATTTACACTACACAGCAGCCACAAGAGGTGCTAATAACCATAAATATATATGAATTAAATTGTAACATTTCTCACCTCTTTAGAAAAGATTTATTCTCAACATTAGTAAATGTAGGTACTTTCATAAAATTATCATCCTCCCATATTGCTTCTTTGGCTAGAAGTTCTTCCATTTTATAAAATACTAATGATTGCCCTTTTGTAGCCTCTTGGTGCATGTTTAAGAATTAGTCATGATACAATGTTTTTCCCTCCTCATCAATCCCTAGTGGCAATGCGGGTTATAATGTTTTTTTCCTAATAACTTTCTTCAAACATGAAACATAGAAAACTAGATAGCACGGTGGCATAGAGTAGCTCAATTTATATCCTACTTTACCAATCTTTTTCAACACCTTAAAGGACCATAGTACTTGAGTGCAAGATTATTATCTCTATTTTTTTTAGATACATTTTCTTATATGGTTGTAATTCAAATACCAAATCCCCCACTTAAAAAATTCCTTCCACTAGAAATTTGATCAATTTATTATTGCTTAGTTCTATTAATTATGTTGCCAAGTTCTTTCTAATGCTGAGTAGGTACTTCTTAGTAATGTTGAACAGAAATTTTCCTCAGCTTCTTAAACCCTTTGAATTGGTGCTAAATGAATAGATAATTGATGGTTGTTGTACCCATATGAATTCAAAATGGAGACATCTTGGAGGAAGTATAGAGATATTTATAAAACCATTTTTTTAGTGGTGAACTGTTGCATCCATCTCTCTTATTTATTTGAAGAAAAACATCAACATAACCTTTATAATATTTGTTGATGAGCCTTATTTTTTCCATCATATTGGGGATGATATGATGAATTACAAGGTAGATGAGTTCTTAAATAAAAAAATAATCTACTCTAAAAATTACTTGTAAATATAGGATCACAATCACTTACTATAAATTTTGGAGTCCCTTGTAATTTTTGAATAGTATTCGTAAAGTTTCTTGCTACAATGCATGTTATCAAGGGATGTGATAAAGTACAAAAGTGTGCATATTTGATTAGATGATCCAAAAATACCATGAAGAAATTTTACTCTTTAGGTTCAGGTAAAATCATGATGAAGTCTACATACCTCCTCCCACTAAATTCTCCCTTGTAATTTTTGACACATTATAGATTTTTCTACACATATATTGATCACAACATCAATTAATGGTTGTAGAAGGGAAAAACATCACACTTACCCTTCCAATAATTTCTTGGTAACCTCTATTTTTCCATCATATTGGGCATGATTTGATGAACTATGAGATAAATGAGTGCCTAAATACAAAAATAAGTTAGTCCAAAAATTATATGTAAATATATGATCATGATCACTTATTGTAACTTTTGGAATCCCTTGTAATTTTTGAATACTATTCATAAAGGTTGTTTTTATATTTCTTGCTACTAAATGGTGTGTGAGAAAGCTTAGAGTCTTAATAACCTTTGGTAATCACCTCTATTTTCTATAATTAGGCATACCCTTTGAAGTTCACATTTTTATCACCTCTATTTGTCTATCATATTGGGGATTATATGATGAACTACAAGATAGATGAGTTCCAAAACAATAATAAGTCAATTAATTCTCATGACCAAACCATATCAATTGATACATTTATTTAATTTGAATATCTATACATTATTTTTAAATTTACTATTCACAATTATGCATGATTTTAATAATATAAAGAATTAGATGTCAATAAATTAAGTATTTAAACCACTCTCTTATATATAATTGTAACCATACATATAGGACACATTACAATGCTCACATCACATGATAAAACAATACAACTAAACCCTTATGATTTTGAAACTTGATCTTATCTTTTTTGCATGTTCCAAACATTATACACATTGGACATTTGTTAGCATGTATATGGAGCCCAATAAATTATTCATTTATACCATTTCATGTATTATGTGTACCACTGTGTGTAAATATTTAGTTTTTACATCTAGTTAGAGAGGAATCCACATACTCACTTCTAAACTTTGCATACAATTCCCTTATCCTTTTTTAATTGAATTGGTATATCTACTAGAATCCTTTTCCATATCTCAAACGTGTTTTTGGCATGCATAGTTGTTTTCCACTACATATTCTATGATCTTGTAGAATTTATAGCTAATATGTAGTATCATCCACTAATTCACTTGGGAATCAGATCATCTATAAAAGGAATTTTATTTTCCATTTCAGTAGGCTAATTAAATAATAATCATGCAAATATTCTAATTAACCTATATACAAGAGTCAATTCAAGGAAAGCATTAAACCATATGATAAAATAATTAAAATTTACAAGGAAGGATAGAGTCTCTTAGGTCTATGTACAATAATTGATGTTATGTTAAATGTATATTGAAATGTGCACTTTTGTGACCCAAATCATACCTTTTCTATCATATGTGCAACAATTCAACCAAAAAAGTATAAATTTAACTTTCACTAAATGCTAGGATTCAAAATTGCACAAGCAATCTCGATTCAAAAATTATGGTCTTAAACTTGAAGAAAAAAAAGATAAAAATAACAAGAGGAAATGACAATTATGGATTAAAAAATGAGGAAAAGAAGAGTCTATTTATAAATTTTAGAAGGGTTATGAAGATACAAAAAAGGATAACCCGCACAAGCAAACAAGAAAGCACGTAGAAACAAAACAAAGATAAATAATTTGTTTTCTTTATTCAACATGAAAAATGATCAATTGATTGAGGATGATGATGGGGATAAACATGTTAGTGATGATAATAATATGCATCTTGATGATAACTTTTTTAATGATAAGAAAAATACAAGGATTTAAAGTGGTATATGTTGATGATGATAATTCGAGTAACTTGGATTAAGATTTGCATCAAGGCTGAGAACCAAACTGTTGGATATTTTTGGATGTTACACTACATTGCATAGTTGGATTGCATGGATTCAAATTGCATGTGTATGGTGGGAATCATTTGGGTTGTGGGAGATTAGAGGAAATCTAGATTGGATTAGATGGTGTTGAGGAATGGTTGGAGTTCTTAGGATAGGAGGCTTGGAACTAATGGCATATCTTTAATTACAAACATACCTTATATTATAACTATTAATGTAAGTTAACATTACCATAAATTAAGTCATTTTTATTAACATAGTAATATCAATAGTACATAAAATAATAAAATGGGTCAGCAACTATGAACCTCAATTATAATTACATTTAGTAGAATTAGGTCAATGAGACAATTTTGTAAATATACAATGTAAGTTGAAAGTACAATAAATTTTATTGATTATCCATAATAGTGTTGAACATGATCCTCCATTACAATGTCATCAAAACCTATGAACTACATAATTTAGTTATTAAATTAATTAAAAAATTAAACATAATAAATTGTTAGAAAGTCATTTCATACTTTATTTGCCATCTCTAACTTGCATTGAATCCATTATTGTCGATGTTTAGTTAAGATCAACAGAAAATGGTACCCTATGCTCCCCAGTGTTTTGTTGATCATCTAAAGCTACAATGACGTGCATTTAATAAATCAACATAGATAATGCATTAAGTGTAATAGTATGTAATATATACTTAATCAAAGTAATATTAAAATTCTTAATTACCCAAAATGGTTTATTGAAATGTCTAAGTGGCTATAATATTAAGCATTGATGGTTGAGTTTCACAAATTGTATCTACTATTTATTTGATTAAGTATAGAAAAACTATTAAAATTAGGAACTAAGAAACATTTCATTTAATGAATGAACACATTTAATAGTTAGAAAATTTCCATCTATAATTTGAATCCAACAGATTTAGTGTATCCTTCAATCAAATCTCCTTTCTTGTCCCTTACTATTCCACTAGTTGTAACTTCTCTAGGGTTTCCCTTAGAGAACCCACCAAAGTTAATCTTCATCCGATCCAATTTTTAGGGGGTTCTATTTAACCTCCCTTCTAGTCATGATTTTAATCCAATTGATTTTGGTTAGAGTTTGAGTGATCTCCTAGTTTTGTTTCACTCTCAATTCTACATAAGTAGGCATTAATATTAGCTTGTAAGTTGTGTTTGATAATTTGAAAGATGACACTATTATTTCTAACTTGATCTCTAAACACCCTATTGTTCCTCTCTTTCTAGAGCTTCCAAGTAACAAAAATCTAGGAATTTATTTCTATATTTAAGAGATGAGAGGATGATTGTAGGGGAACCATAGTTCTAGGATTTGACAAAATCCCTTAGATGCAAGGGGAAGATCCTATGGATTAATAGTAAAGGATTGGGAGGAGGTGGATGCACTATCCATAGTATTTGAAGCAATTTTAGAGTTAATAGCTTGTACAATGTTTAATCCAAATGACTTATTGATTAACACATTGCTAGAATCATGTGGGATAACTATGTTAATTTTTTAGCCTAAAACATATTTTAACAATGAATCTTAAATCTTGAAAATAAAATGAATATAAATTAAAGGAGCATACAAGCCTAAATTTTAAAAATCATATTGATTTTAAAATCTTAAAATATTGAAAGTATAAGTTCTATAAATTTTAAAATCATATGAAGATGTACAATGAGTTCAAGAAAAATGTAAGGAAAAATAATATTTCCCTAAGTTTAATCTTGACTAATTCATTATGGTGTACACACATAAAGCATAATAACCTAAATTCATAATTAACAATCATAGGAGTCATACTGAACAATTAATTCTATTTTTTAAAATTAAATGTGAATAATAGGGACACTTAGCTCTAGGCTTGATGGGTGAAAGAAAAATATTGTGTCCCAACTTTTATCCTTATTAAGCCACAAAAATTAATATTTTAATTATTCAACATATTCTATCAATTATACTCTAAACAAAATATCAAGAATTTAAAGATGATCTACAAGCTTGTGATTTGTGTCATTTTTTCTCTAAATTTAATTTATATTTTCTACTCTATAATTTTGTTTGTTAGTTATCATAATTTTTTAAATTATTTCTCTATTATTTTTAAGAGTTATATTTTACCATAATTCTTGAAATTAAATTGTTAACTCTAACATTCTTTTTTTGATACACAAGATGAGTTTTATTATTAATATTAACAAAACTACAAACATCTGCAGTGTAGGGAAAATAGATTTTCATCACCAAAAAATGGACCAAGAACCACTCGATCAACAAGATTCATTCACTGAAGACCAGACTCCATAGAATACCCAACTCGACCAGAACCACAATAACCCTGACCAAAATAAAAACAAAGCAAAATTTCCATTTTAATGGCTATGCTACTAGCAAAGCTCCTCCCAGACTAACAAAAAACCACACCAACCCCGCACAAACCAAAAAACCTCAAACCGTAGCCAAACTTACATAAAACCATTCACTTTTGCAAAGGCCTTGAAATCCTTTTCCCATTCAACACCACCGGCCGCCATCAACCCAAAAAAATTCTTCAAAAACTCCACAGCCACCACCACAATCATTTGATGCCTCATAAGACCCAACCCACACAAATCCAAGAGAAATGGATAAATATTTAGATTCTTGTCTGAGCACCGGAGCCGCTCCAAATCACAAGGCCTCAGGAAACCTTTACCTTCAATCACTGTGCTAAGAACCTCATCCACCCCTTCCACCAAATCTTCCCTAAACATTTTAACCAACATCACCCTTTCCTCTACCTTGGGAACTTTGTTGTCCAAGAGAGAGGCCAAGAAACACAAAGAAACATGCAGATTATCCCTCCTGTACTCCTGGCTTTCCAAGTGACCGATTTAACCCAAAACCATCTTCATAGCCACAACAACCAAGGGATCATGGTTTAGTAGAATACACTTCAATCTTTGGTCAGTAATCTCCCTGAATGAAATTTACCTTGCCTTCGACCACAAAGATATTGGTGTATCCACCCCAAATCTTTACAAGCCCTCAACTAAGACCTCAATTATGAATTTTGAACACTTTGCCATCGACGACGCAACTCAGTTCGCACCCGACAGGGGGAAGGAAGGAAGCTCGCAGCCACCACACGCACCTACAAAGAAAAAATTTAACCAAAAAATAATATGAACCATTAATAAATAATAACACCATTCACAAAGCCACCGCCATCCTGCGCTAATGGTACACCACCAAATGTGTGATGTGTCCTTGCCATGAGGAGTAAATACCTCAGGCAGTATATGCACTCATCACTAAACATTGATTTGGGTGCCAAAGCTAGCTCCAGCTAACCTCTGTATGATTGCGAAAATACTTCCCTTAACCATCACTTGTCATAATGAAATCTAGCTCAACCTTCCTTTCCCCAATGACCTTGCCACTGTGGCAACCAATGCCACCCCCCTCTGCCAACTTGGAGGGGCGCCCACCCTACCTCCCACATGTTAACTCTAACATTTAGTGCACATATGTTTTTTGATAACTTTTCATTGAATATATTAGATTCTTTTTAAAATTGTACTAATAAAAATTTAAACTTGTATTTTATCATATCAAATTTCTCTTTGCATATTTATTAACAAGGACATTGATGGAATGTAATACAATTTTTAATTTTTCTGACATAGTTTGTTGTTTTCCTAGTTTCTTCAATAGGGGTATTTTTATCAATGGACATATCTTGCTTATAAAATTAAAAAATATATAATATTAAAAAAACTCATTATTTATCATTAATTTTAGAAATTTAACTTCAACGACTATGTACATGTAAAATCTTATCTCTAGGCAACTTTGTTTGAACCCGCATGCATGAAGTTAAGTATTTTGAACTAGACAAATATGATATATAAATAGGAGAAGAATATGTTGGCACATACATAGGTTCAAATGAAGCACCTTAGATTGAAATCTATTTGATCAAATATTTACTATATCAGAATAATATTTGATTGAACTCGTAATCTCCTCTATATCTTAAATGAAAGCACAATGCATTAGATCAAGATATCATGCTTTCTTTATTGGCTCACATAGCCAGTTAGGTAGGCATGATAACCTGATTAGTTCCAATTCTTTCTACAAGTGTACATTTTAAAGAAGGTTAATCTTTTGGTTGGCTAAAATAAGTGACAAAAGTTGCCCCCTCTTTTATAGATAAAAATGTCTCATTTTAGATGTAAATTTTTAGCCCAAAACTTGGACTCACTTATGTGCTTTCACCTTGATGAATAAGAATGAAACTAATGTAGCAATTGAACCTAATTTTATCAAGGTTATAATTATATCCTCTTTATCTATGTTTCATCTTAAAATCTATATATCAATTTTTTGTATCCTTTTAGTTCAATTTTGCAAATGTGGATTTGATCACCTTGTTTCCTATTACGCATGATTCATTATTTTATATTCTACTCTTGAATTGGAAATATTTAAGGATAAATTTAGAGTGCTAATGGATCACTAGAGCACACATTCTCCTACATCAATGCTTAGAGAAGACCAAATTTATAGTTGTGAAAGGATCAAAGACAACAACCAATCAAATAGATGTCCTAGATGGTGATGTTGAAGTGAATGTCTTTTTTTATGAACCCATCAAAGTGTTCTTCTAATAACTGGTCTTTGAATTCTCAAACAATTTAGGACATGAGAGACAATATGAGAGGATGATAAATTAATGCAACTGAATGAATTTAAATACTATTTCATGGCAATAATTCATCTAAATATTTGTTTTCTTGACTTAAATGGATAATGAAATGGGTGAGATTATGCTAAATTTGAATTTGAATTTAAGAAATTTGGGGATCAAGTATGTGGAAATTAGGTCCATCCAAATTATTAGGAATGATCTAGGGAACAAAAAATAAAGTTTACGTGGAAAATAATTGTGTAAAAAAAGTATTTAACTATAGATGAGATAAGATAAAATGAATGAGAATATAGTCTAAATGGGAAAAGATAAAGACTACAAGAAAGATTCCACCTTCACACAAAATTGATCCCTTTATCAATATATAATTAATTTAAAATTTCTATCAAAATAAACACAAAATAAAATAGGAAATTACATAAGTATACATTTTTTTCCATTACAATAATATTTTTTTTAATACTTAAAAGATAACTAATAATAAGATTGTCTAGTTTATGTATAAAAAATCCCATATGCCTTTCATACATCATTGAATTGAGAAAGAGATAATAATAAAATTTAAAGTAGCTTTCACTTTTCATTAATTTAATACTTACCAAGACAAAACATTATAACCATCTATTGCCCTCTTGCTCGCCGCAGGGGTGCTACTACTTGGTGGAAGGATGATCTCGCGGACCATCTCATGATTGGATCTCCCTCTTCGGATGGCTCCTCCAAGGAGGGAAACCCTCCCTTGGTTTTTCCCTTGGAGTTTGAGTCCTTCCAGGCTCCTCTTCCGACTATCCCTTCCATGGAACCTTTCTTGCCTCGATTTGTTGTAGTTGTTCAGGTGGAACCTACTCATCCCTCGTTGAACAACTCTACTAGTCCTTTGAATGCTCATGTATCCTCTTCTTCACTATCGGATCCCTCACTGCATGGTGGCTCCTCGCTTGGGGTGGTTGTTGAGGATTCGCTCCTCTCGCCTCACTCGGTGGATTTTGATTTTGAGTCTTCTTGGTCTATTGTGTAGAGGAAGAAGAAGGGACTCCCAAAATCCATCACTTCTTTGTGGGTTAAGGGAGTCAGATTAGTCCCCTCAAGTTTAGGGCTTGTATAGTCCTTGTTTGTTGTTTTACAACTGTTTGTCAGTTGTTTTTGTATGTGGCCTATTTGGCCTAGTTTGTTAGGCCCTAGTGGCTCATGTTTGTTCTTCTCCTAGTTCATGTTTTGGTTTGAACTAGCTACTTTTTTTCCCTGTGGGCTCTCTGTGTTAAGGGTACAACACACTGTGAATACTGCTTATTTAATCAAAAACATTATAACCATCTAGTTAATAATATTTATAGACTATTATTTTTCACACCTAAAATAAATATTATTTTCACCCTAATAATCATACCCTTTTTTTATTAAAGAACATTAAATAAATTATTAAATAAATTCTTATTGCAACCCTTAAACTAAAAAAGACAACCGTGAATAACAAAACAAAAATGTGAGAGGTGTAGTCAAACTCAAGTGTAATGGAATGAATACCTTAGATGTTCAGAAATTTCCTACTCCTTAAGTCACCCTCATTTTGCACCTCAACCACATATGGAAAATCATTAAGATGGCAATAACTAAAATGGAGATTATATCATGTTAATCTTATGGTTATTAGGAAGATGGTAGATTACTTATCAAAATTTATGGTAGAAAAGTCATATGATTACTTATTCAATTGTCTAATATATGTGAATATGGAAGTATAGAGAAGGCATGCAAATTGTTTGATAGAATGCATTCACATATGCCTACAACCAAACTCCATAGCCTACACCAGCATCCTACTAGCTGAAAAATCAAACTTGGCATGAGAAAAAATGATCAAATCGCCATCTTCTAGTGTGCAAAGTCCTTTTATCAAACTTGGCACTGAAAGAATATACAAATCAAACTTGGCACCAAAAAAAGAGAGATTAAAACAGAAACAACAAAAAACAAACTAAATTTTTTGCAAGTCATATTATAGTTTTGATTTTTCTAGGAGAAACTGTTGTTTTCTATCTTCAAAATGATGCTTCAATGAACTAGAGTATGCATCTAAAGAACAGTGAGTTAAGTCACTGAGGGACAATAAACTGTAGTTATGATGTATAGACAAACATCCATGCCATAAGTGCATTCTAGGGGCTAGATGGAAGTGGCTATCTAGCCCCTAAAATGTACCTATGGCACAAACGCCCTTCATACATCATAACTACACTTGTTTGTTTCTCAGCGACTTAACCCACTGTTCCTTAGAGACAAACTAGTTCATTGTAGGATTAGGACTCTATAACTATCATTGTTTCTTGGTTGTTTAATTGCATCTTATTTCTAATTTTAAAGACATATGAATGATGTAACCAAGATTCATAGCATAAAAATAATCATTATAATAAGAATGAAACACAAAAAATTCAAAAAGATTCATCTATTCTCTTCATTCTTCATTCCATTCTATCCTTAAAGATAAGATAAAATTAAAAAATTAACTCCTAAAATTTCTTACCAAAACTCCCTTAACATGAATTTACTATTTTTAGTAAGTTCACATGATCATGAAATTCATCATTTATTCAGAGCTAGCAAAAATAAGACTAATTGTCAACTCTCCAATCTAAAAAAACTAAAAGTTTAAACCTAAATAAAAATAAAATCTTGGGAAATTTTGAAAAATTCCTTAAGACCTCAATTTGAGGCCTTAGATGATTGAAAGCAACCCTAAAATATGTCGATAATTGCTCCAACCGAATAAAATCTTGGCAATGTAATCAGTTCTTCCAGATGCTTCTACATATAAAATTTCAAGTCAATCAAACTCCTGGGTCAAAATTTATAACCTATGGAAGTCATTGCATTAGAATGGCCATTGATTTTAGTGTATTATTTTTATATTTAATATTATGTGTGAACTTTTTATAGAAAGATTTTTTTGGTTTCTATTTCATTTTTCTAATTTATCATAAAAAAATTCTTTGTATGTAGATGAAAGAATTTGAGTGATCCAATCCTCCAATGAAAGGATCACTAAATTTATAAATGATGTTCACAATCCTATTGATATTTATAAGAAAAATAATTTAAAGGTACACTTCCTTTAGTCTTTTAAACTAAGTGAATCCAACATAGATTAATTTGATGATTTATTTCATGAATCAAGTCTCAAATGCTTGAGATATTTTAATATATGCACATAATAAATTTGATGGATTCTTTGACTTTTTGAAATTTTTTATGTTAAATTATATATTATTAATTAATTGTATATTATTTATGTGTGAGCACTAATTTTTAGGTCTTTTTTGAATTAGAGATTATTTAAAAGTGTTGAATTCCCTCTACAAGACCACTAGTAAGAAGGTTAAAATAAATTCATCTTCATCTAATGTTAATATTGATTCCATATTTTTTATTCCTAAGGTCAACAAGGTTAGGGAGGAGAAGGTTGTTTACTCTAGTGAAATAAAGTCATTGCCATTGGAAAAAGTTTTTTCTAGTATTGGTAAGGTGACTTTCATTAAGGAGGCTTTTGATTTTTGGTGAGGGGCATTAGCATGATATTGAATTGCTATCTAACTTTGAGGAGGATATTCAAGATGAGGATGTTGGAGTTTTGGCAGCGCTTGAGGAGATTGAATATTATTTGTCCCACTCTACTATAAATGTGGATACTCTAGATGAAAATAATGAGATTGATTATAATAGGGAGTACATAAGACACCAAGGAGGACCCATTAGACACCTATTATGCTGAAATTATAGATTTATAAACTAGAATTGACTAGTTGGTGCATATATAAGATAGAGTCATGAGATGCAAAAAATGAAAAGATAATTGAACCAATATGTATGAAACTATGAAATTACATATCAAAACAAGCTTTTCAAAGTGGAAAATTGCATGAATGAACTTGTTAATATCTCTAATAGGATAATGAGAAGGAATGTAACTATGGTCCTTACATTTCATTATAAGCTAAACAAGTATAATAAACAACAAGATGAGGATGAGGATGCACATATCTCCAAGAAGAAGAAGAAAACTAATTATGAACAACTATTAATTGGAGTGTAAAAATGGGATGATACATTTTGAAATATGAGTAAAGATCAAGATTCCTTTCTCTAGTTCTTAGGTTCTCTTGTTTCTCTTTTTTGGTTGTTGTCTCTTTGTTATTATATGTTTGTGCTAATCATATTATCTAACCTAGCCTAATAGGTAGCAAGTGGATTATGTATTTTCTATTAATTCTCTATTTATTTTCATTTTTTGGAGCTCTAATTTATGTAAATGATTGGGAACTTTCCCTTCTTAACTTAATAAAAAAAATACATAATAGTATTATATCTTTTTTCTAGAGCATCTTTCTTCATGATTTTAAAATATTCAAAAAAAATCCTAGTTGATAGATGATTGATTAGATTAGTTCAATAAATTACCCCATACATCCATAAAATCCTTTCTTTCATTTTGTGTGTACTTTTTCTCTTGACTTCTAATCAGAGATACAACCCAAAGTCCATCTTCTACAACATACACATTAAAAAATCATAAAAGATAAAATAAAATAAGAAATTTAACTCCTAAAATTCTTACCAAATCTCCCTTAACATGAATTTACTATTTTTAGTAAGTTTGCATGCTTAGTCACATGATCATGAAATTCATCATTTATTCAAAGATAGAAAAAATAAGAATAATTGTAAACTCTCCAATCTAAAAAAAACCAAAAGTTTAAACCTAAATAAAAATCAAATCTTAGGAAAATTTGAAAAATTCCTTAATATCTCAATTTGAGGCCTTAGATGATTGAAAATAACCATAAAAAGTGTCGAGAATTGCTCCAACCAAGTAAGTTCTTAGTAATGTAATTAGTTCTTCAAGATGCTTCTTTGTATAAAATTTCAACTCAATCAAACTCCCGAGTCAAAAGTTATAACCTTTGGAAGTCACTACATTATAATGGCCATTGATTTTAGTGTATTATTTTTATATTTAATATTATGTGTGAACTTTTTATAGAAAGAGTTTTTTTTGTCTATTTCATGTTTTTAATTTACGATATATATTTTTTTCTTTGTATGTAGATAAAATAATTTGAGAGATCCAATCCTCCAATGAAAGGATCACTAGATTTATAAATGGCATTCATGGTCCTATTGATATTTATAAGAAAAATAATTAAAAGTGACACTTCCTTTAGTCTTTTAAATTAAGTGAATCCAACATAGATTAATTTGATTCTTTATTCCATCAATCAAGTCTCAAATGCTTGAGATAGTTTAAGATATGGACATAATGAATTTGATGGATTCTTTGAATTTTTGAAGAAGTTTTATGTTAAATTATATATTATTGATTAATTGTATATTATTTATGTGTGAGAACTAATTTTTAGGTCTTTTTTAATTAGTCATTATTTAGAATTATTCAATCCCTCAGCTACAAGACCACCGTATAGGGTTGGAGGTTGTTATTCATTATCTTGTTGGCTCTCTTCTCTCTCCTTTTGTAGGTTTTCCTTGTCTTACCCTTCCTCCTTTTGGACCCTTGGTCTATTCTTTGGAGTTGGTTTCTTTGTTTGGGGTTGAGGTTGTTGGTTTGCCTTTGGTGGAGTTATTTGTAGTTAGTTTTTGGAATTTTTTAGACCCTAACTAGCATGTAGGGTTGGAGGTTGTTATTCAATATATTTTTGGCTCTCTACTCTCTCTGCTTGGAGGCTCCCCTTGCCCTATCCTTCTTTTTTCAAGCTCCTGTGGCTTCTTGCTATTTTTGTTTCTTGGGTGGTTGATGTGGCTGTTGGTTTTGGTGGGTGCCAAGGTTCTCTTGGGTGGCATGTTTTGTTTATTGTTTTCTTTGATCCTCCCTGGTTAGGTCCTTGTGTTTCAAGTTGGGGATGGGTTGGCTCAGAGTGTTGAGTTTCCTATTATGTGGTTGTGGCTTAGTTGGGTCATTTTATCTTAGGCTGATTTGGTCCTCATGGTTGTGATATTGGTTGGGATTGTGGTGCTCGTGGAGGAGTGCTTTGTTTTTTCCTCTCTGCTCCAGTCTTCTTCTCCAAAGGAGGTTTTGGTGCTCTCTACTATGGGTATAGCTACTTCCCATTAGTTTTCTCAGCTATGGTCTTCTTTGGAGGTGGAGACTACTTCTTCGGAGGTGAAGCCCTCTTCTATGGAGGTGAAGAGGTGGGCTATGGATCGGGTTGGAAGGTCTATTCTTTGTGGTCTTGGGCTTCACTTCTTCCTCTCCTATAGAGGGGAGCCCCTTCCTATTAAGGTGGAGGTCAAATTGGTGTTTTTGGTTGACTGATGTGGTATTTGTGCTGAGATTCATCAGTGTTTCTCTTTGATTCCTAACTCTTCTATTGAGGTGGGGAGTTTGGTCTCGTTGGATGGTGTTGTCAAGTGTTATGTTGACGTCTAGTTGGTTCTGGTTGATGGTTACCTAAATGTCTTTGGTTTTTTGTTGATGGTTGGTATCGGTAAGCGGTGTTCTGTAGTCTGGCTAATTCAGGCTGATGGTTGCCTGACCATCTCAGGTTTTTCTTGGATTCAAGCTCCTTTGTAATTCTTGGTTTATTTGGGCTCAAGGTTCTTGTTTAAACCTTTCTTTGGTTGAAAATTTAAGCTTCCACGCTAATTGTTCTCAATCTATTTATGGGTTGTTTCTAGTTCTTTATGTTTTACTCTTTTGTAGCTTGGTTTCTTTGTGTGGGTGTTGGGTCCCCGTCAAAACCTGTTTGTTAATGGTTTCAGGTTCATTCAAAACCTGTTGTAAATGGTTTCAGGTCCATTCAAAACCTATTTTTCTCATTAATCAAAACAATAGCATGTTGATTTATTTATTATTAACTAAATATGTCAAGTACTAAATTCTAACACCCCCCTTAAAGTACTAACATAGAGGAAAACTAGAAATTAGTACACATATTCTTCGTCACTTTGATGTGGAATTTCTTCATCACTTGAAGTGTGGTCCTTTCCTTCAATTATCAAAGTGTTATCTTGCAACTTTCCATCAAGAAGATCACATGCTATTTGTTTTCAAATCAATACTACATGCCGTATCTTTTTACAATAGAGACATGTACCACTTGCATGTTTGAACTTTGTCATATGTTTGTATTTTTTGTAAGAAGTACTAGATTTGTTTTGTGCAGTCAATGCAACTTCTTCTTTTGAAACATGTTTGTTTCTTTCATAAAGAAATGTGGATATAATACTTTCTAGACTTGGATTAATTTTGCTTAAGGTGAATACCTTGTGAGACATACTATTTGGCATACTATTTAAAAGTATGGCTTTAGCATCATTTTCCTTTATTTCTTTATTTATACCAACCAACTATTTTATCAAGGAACAAAATTTACTGATGTGAGACACTATATCTTCACCTTCTTCCATTTTCAAACCATACAACTATTTTTTTATAGTTATTTTTGCACTATCAACTTTTGATCCAAACAAAGTATTCAATGTTTTCCAGATATCCTTAGAAGATTTTTTAAAATCTACATGAAGCAAATAAGGTTTAGATAAACTAAGACCAATTATAGCCAATGCTTTCTTATCTTTTACCTTGTGTTTTTGAAATTCATATGTATTTGTTAGCTTTGGAATTGTACCATCAACAATTTCCCAAAGATCTCTTTCAATTAACAATAATTATATCTATATTTTCCAACTGTGAAAATCATTTCCATCAAACTTTTCATAAAGGCTTAATTTATCCATTTTATGATAAATAAAATGTGTTCTTAAATTTTCAAAAATAAAAGGAAAAACTTGTAAATAACTAAATTCTTCCTTTTGTGCCCTAAATGCCTCTTTTTTGCACACCTTGAAAAACCACACCTTTTATAGTAGCACTCTGATATCCTCCTTTATTCGTCTTCTTTCTTTGGTGTAACCACCATTTTCCTCTCTGTTGTCCTCTTCATTTCATACTCAACGAAATATCGAGTGAATACTCAGAATCCCATTGGGGGCCAACATAAAATATAGAATGCAATGGTGAAACCAATATGAACATTGGCTACGATGAAACCAATGAAAGAACATAGCAAAGATATTGGGTATGATGAAGTTCGACACTTCAATACTGTATTCCAATGAATTTTTGTTTTGTATATGCTACTCGTACATTAGCAGTAGTCTTTCAAGCTTTGAATGTTATATTTTGTTCAGCGCAACATATAAGAGTGATGCTAGCAATAAGAACAATACTAGAATCTTCAATCCACATTCATTACAATACCTAAAAAAAAAAATCCTTCAAATTTTCAACACCCGGATATAAACACACTTCTGCAATAGATTGGGGAATATATAAATTTTAAGTTTTTGCAATGACAACAATGAACAGATTGAGGTGTTAAACAATGGAAAGAATGAACATGGAAGAGAGAAAGAGAAGAAATTCAGATGAATGATGGATTCAAAAGGTTTTTGCAAAGGGTCTACATTGCTCACTTGTTGACGAATGCAAGAATGGTAGAAAACAATAACAGTTGAACATGGTCTTCATTGAAATACCATTGTAAACACCATTATGAGAAAAACAAATGGATGGAGAGAGATCATTTGAAGAGAGGTACAAGAAGAAACCCACTTTGATACCATATTGAAATGAGAGAGAAAAAATGAAATTGCTCTCGAATCAAAATTCAATCATTCACATTACTCAAAAAAAACTATTACATAATATTTTCCTTTATAAGGCCATTATTCCCATATAAAACTAGTTACGAGAATATAACTACCAAAACCAAATTTATTTATTAAATTAACAATAGCTTGTTAATTTATTTATTATTAACTAAATATGTCAAGTACTAAATTCTAACAATTTACTCTAGTGAAAGAAACTCATCCCCGTTGGAAAAAGTTTTTTCTGGTATTGGTAAGGTTACTTCCATTAAGAAGGCTTTTGAATCTCCCTCTACCTCTCTCTATCCCTCTATCTATTTATCTCCCTCTCCCTCTCTCCCTTTCTCTTTATCTCTTCATCTGTATCTTCAAGTATATATCCCTCTCTCTATACATCCCTCTTTCTATATGTATATGTGTGTATGTATAATATATATATATATATATATATATGTATACCTATATATATATATATCTCTAGGCCTCATCTACTCTCACAACTCTCTCTTTATCCCCATATTTATCCTTCTAGAAATAGAAGCAGGGTGGAAAGAGCCCCACACCCCCTCATCAAGAATTAGGATCCAAACATGATTGAAATAAAATCTCTAAATCAAAAAGAGGGAGAGGCTTCATTACAAATAATATCCAACTTGGAGACTAATTATCAAGATTCATTACCAACATACTATATGCATTCAATAGGGAGAGAGTTATAAAAAGAGAGATAAACGAGGAAGAGAAAGCAAGTGAGATGGAGAGAGAGGTAAGGAGATAGATATAGGGGAGAGAGATGGAGAAGAATAGAGATATATATGGAGATGGATATGGAGAGGGAGAGGGAAATGAGGAGATAGGGAGAGAGAGAAAGAGATAGCAGAGATGGATAGAGAGAGATGGAAGAGAAATATATAGAAAGGGAGAGAATGAGAGATATAAAGATAAAGATAAAGATAAAGGAAGTGATATAGAGAGAGGGAGAGAGAGGGAGAGATATAGATGCAGAGCGTTATCGCAAACGTAATGTATATCGACAGTATTAAGCAGCCAGAAGACACAAACACAGCATCCCATGCATATAAGCACGGCCGACAGAGCATACGTATTACCATCCACATTTGTTTATTATATGACAAACAGACAGCATATCGGCATATAAGCGCAGTATTAAGACAAAGACAGTATATATCGGGGCGGGCATTAACAGAGATGGCGACAGTATATATATACGATAAAGAGTGAGGATGACAGATATATACCATGCAGGAGGATGACAAAACAGACATAAGAACATTACATAGAGGGAGGAGAGGAGAGCATGAGCGACAATAAAAGACAAGCAGACAGAAAAAATGAGAGACATTAAGAAACAAAAGGGAGAGAGAGAAAGGAGAGAGGGGTGAGATAGAGAGGTGCAGAGGTAGATAAATGGAGAGAGATACCTAGAGAGGGAGAGAGAAGAGGGAAGAGGGAGAGACAGGATCAACAGAAAGGAGGAGGGATATGGATAGAGGGAAGGAGAGGGAGGATAAATATGGATAGAAAGTGGAGGAGAGATAGACAGGAGATGGAGAGACAACGAGCCATAAGATACATAAAATAAGAGACAGAGACAGAGACAGGATTACAGACAGGAGGGCTATTTATATATAAGTTCCATTTTATTAAAAGACAACTAACAAACATATATGAAGACAAAGACAGGATAGGGAGGGAGGAACAAGGAGTGAGTGTGAGTGAGTGAAATATATATATGGAGATGGAGATAGAGGAGAGATATATATATAAATTGAAAGAGGGGGAGGGAGAGAAATATAGAGGGAGAAGTAGAGGGAGATATATAAATATATTGAGAAGAAGGGGGAGAGAGGGAGAGAAATAGAGAGGATAGAGGATAAATAGAGAGATAGAAATAGGGAGTGGTAAGGAGAGAGGGAGAGGGATAGATATGGATAGAAAGAGGGAGAGATATAAAAGATAGGCATAACTTGGAGAGATATAGAAAGGAGAATAGAGATGTAAATATAGATAATTAGGAATAAGTAGAGGATGGAGAGAGAGAGGGAAAGAAAGGGATGGATAAAGAGAGGGAGAGGTATTTAGAGATAGAGATGAAGATAGAGGGAGAGAGGGAGAGGGAGAAAAATAGATAGTGAGATAGAGAGAGGTAGATGGAGAGATAAAGACAAAGAGAGATATGGAGGTAGTAATAGAGGGAGGGAGAGATGGAGAGGAAGAGATGGAGAGTTAGTAATGGATCCTCTCCCTCTTCCTGATTTAGATGTTTTATTTTAGTCATGTTTGGATGGTAATTCATGATGGGGGTGTCGGGGGATTCCCCCCCCCTCCCCTATTTCTTTCACTAAGGGATCTAGGGGGTGTTGATAATATTTGGATCCCCCCTCAATAAGGGTTTAGGTGTAGAACCCTTGAAGAGAAAAAAATATTAAAATTACCTTGTAAAATAGTATAATAGTTAAATGTATCATGATAGTTGGTTATAACTGAGTGAAGAGAGAGAGAGAGAGTGGGAGGGAAGGAGAGAGGAGGGGAGATAGAGATTTAGATTTAAAAAGGTCACACAACTAAGTTGAAATAGGAAGAAACAATAGTGAAGGTTGATGACTGAATGGTTACAATTTTTTAATATTACTTATAACAAGAAATTGTAGATCTTCTTACACATAAAAATAATACTTATTATAATTATTCCATCTAATACTCAAGATCTCTCTATGGTGAAAGAATATATTATTATCAAATATTTGTAGACTCAAACTTAGACTCTAAAGACTTACTAAGACTCTAAGGTAAAAACTTGATAGATGTCTCATTGGGTATGAGAGTGGTTTATTTATAGCCTTACAATGACCTGAGGGTTCACTCACACCCAAACTTACCTATACTAACATGTTATCTTCTAGATAAAGAACATGAGGAATATCATTCCAAGTGGAAAATAGTGTAAGTCCTTACTTTAGTACATCGAATTTCTATATAAATGTCCATATTATTAAAGTTGAGGAATATCTACCGAAATAGATTTGATAGACATTGTTTATCCTTAATTTTTTTATAATAGACAAAAGACTTTATTTTAAATCTACTTTATTTAGCGTGGCTAACATAAGGTTCCACCACTTCTTACATGTTTCCATGGAGCCCATGAAAACCATATGAAGACGCTTCTTGTACAACATGAGTTGGCTCATTTATCTCTTTCCATGCATTGGTTTCTTCAAAAACATCTCTTTCATCAAAAGGCATCCATAATACTCTTATTTAAAATTGGTTTTGTAGATTCTAGTCTATATTTGTCTCGTTTCAAAGTAAATCAATTAAGAAATAAGATTCCTAATTGAGTTGATAACTAATAATGATAGTTGTTATCATGTCTTGAGAAAACTAGTAATTGGGATTTAAACAAGTTGGTCTAGCATATCTAATAATATTTTGGAGTTCAAGAGTTTGATTTTCTCATATAGTAATTTTCCATTCAAAATATGGTATGTAAACCATGTCAATCATTCAAAGATAAGGCATCTCAATTTGCAATTTTAAGATAGTGAATTCTCCTTTATTATCTCTACAATAATTTGGAGGTGTAATACACCCTAGATGCTCTAGTGATTCTATTATGGATTTTGAGTTGTGGATATACCTAGGAGATATTCCTTGTATTAATATTTTTCTTTGGACAAATATATGATTGAATGAAAATTGACATCAATTATTCACTGATAATTAAAACCTAGATTTAGTCTTGAAGAACTTGAACCATTCATCAAAGTAGAAGGGACATCTTGACTTATCCAATCAGCAATAATGTTATATTTTCTTGCAATATGTTCAACAAAATAATTAAATATATTAAAATAATATTTTTATCTCACATTTTATGCTTTCATCTTTTCTCTCATGATCTTTTTCTTTGAATATTAAAAATCTAGTGCAGTCAATTTTGATCTTGAAATGATTTAGATGCATAAGTTTAAGGGAAATTTTCTCAAGATATTTTTTGAAACCATAGATTTCTTTATCAGATGAACTTCATTTTTGAACATCGTTGGAAAAAACTCCACTGGAATATTCTAAAATATTTTTTTGGTTATCCTTGACAAAAACATGAAACACATTCCCAAGCAAAATCAAAATCATTTATATAAAATATATTATGTAGTAGGCTCATGCAAGACTGGAAGTTTACTTTTCTTTGATTTTGTTGATGGAAGCAGTATGTTCTTCAGTTCAAGTGAATGTATTTTTCTTCAATATTTGTCGTAATGGTTCGATCGATCATATCCTAAGTCTAGATAGAAACTATTCAAATAGTTTAATATCCCCAAGAAATCTTGCAATTTATTTTCATCAAATGGGCAATAAAACCCTAAAACTTTGTCCTTGATATGTGGTTGAACCTCAAGGATGCCATTATTGACTACTATTCCCAAAAATTTACAACTATTACTACACCATTGAATTTTATTCACAGATAAAACAATGCCAACATCTTTGGCAATATAATAGAAAGTTCTAAGATGACTATAATGGTCATCTAAAGTTTGACTAAAAACAAGAATTTAATCAATATAAATACATAAAAATTCTAAAGTTCCTTTGAAAATTATGTCCATGTGTTCTTATAAATATGCAAGATCATTCATTAAACCAAAATGCATTACTATCCATTCAAAGTGGTTGAATAGGCATCTAAAATTAATCTTGTATTCATCTTATTCTTTTACTTTGATTTGATAAAAACCTAATTTACAATCAAACTGAGAAAAATACCAAACATTAGCAACCTTTCTTAATAAATAAGATTTATCATGGATAGGATAAGGAAATTTAAGGAAATGGCTTTGTTATTGCATTTAATGGCCTATAATTTATTCACCATAAAAACATAACAACAATATGGAGATTTTTATGGCTTGATAAACCTTCCTTCTTCAAGTTCCTCGATTAGCTTTTCCATATATGGATGGTCTTCAGCAAGAATAGGAATCTTTTTCCCTACTTTTATTTTCCTGTTTTGTTTAAAGTATGATCTCCATAGTAGGAATCTTTTTGTTCCAAAAATTTTGGTGGCCTTCTGAACATACTTCTTGTTTCACTTGTTACTTAATCTTTATTATTTGATTATATTGTCATTGTTGAAGGAAATCTCTCAAATGCATATACCAGTCTAGCAACTTTTATCCTTTCTCCATTTAGGGGAGAGGGGCCTATAGTGGAGCACCCTAACTTTGGGCTTCTGAATTTTTTATGTGAAAATTTCAAATCACTCCCAATTTTGTACAATAGTTTATTTGGAAACTCATGAGAATCTATAGTTCGTTTTAGGGCCACATCATCAAATATGATGCCACATTAGCATGCTTTTTGTTGAGGTGTCCAAAAAGGCCCCAAAAAAAGTGAGACCAATAGTGGTGCATTAAGTCATGTTTTATTGGTGCACTGTTGTGGCATCACATGATTTGTTAGTTTGTGTACTTTATGAATAAAAATTGTTTTTCAATTGGATATTAAGGTGCTCCACTATAGATCACACTGAGGACTACTTCTATCCTCACTATTGGACCCCGCTCCATTATGGGCCCCTCTCCCCTAATGTAAACAATACATGTTTATATGGAGAGTAAGTATCTATGAAATTGCCTCTTATGAGAATATCCATAATAATTTTATTAAGCTCAAAAAAATCACATTTGAATTTCTTTCCTTATATCCTTAAGGTTTCTTGATGTTTATATTTGTCACTGGTAAAAGTCCCTCGCACATATTTTCTTTTTATATTTTCTATTTTCTTGCAATTGTTCCCAATTTTAAGTATATGAAATTTACAAATGAAAGTGGTGTTCCAATGTCAACTTGTGCATCATACAATTTTCCATTAACTTCTACAAAAATAAATTGTACATACCCTTCATGAATGAGTGTTGTGTTATATTCTATCTTTCATTCAAGTTCAGGTTGTGAACATTACTAGACTGCATTTTGTAGGATCAGGAACTTGCTCTTCTACAAGGAAATATTCTTCTTCATCATCATCTTCTATTTTTATGATTCTAGGATTTTCGTGAATTAGTATTTTTTTGGATTCCTTTGGTAGAATAAATTTCTTATTTATTTAGGAGCCTCTTTTGGGTGTGCTTCAAAATTAATTACAATACTAGACTTGCTAGGGGAGAGGGGCCCATAATGGAGCAGGGTCCAATAGTGGGGATAGAAGTAGTCCTTAGTGGGCCCCATTGTGGAGCACTTTAATATCCAATTGCAAAATACTTTTTTTCCCATAAAGTATGCAAAGTGACAAACCATGTGATGCCACATCAGCACACCAATAAACATGACTTAGTGCACCACTATCAGTCTCACTTTTTTTTTGGGCCTTTTTGGATACCTCAACAAAAATAATGCTCATGTGGCATCATATTTGATGATGTGGCCCTAAAATGAAATATAGAAGCATGAGTTGCCAAATAAACTATTGTACAAAATTGGGAATGATTTGAAATTTCCATGTAGGATTTTGAGAGACACGAAGTTAGGGTGTTCCACTATGGGCCCCTCTCCCATACTTCTTCCTTGATCAAAGTGTTGCAAAATTATTCTTCATTTAATTCTAGTTCAATATATTTTTCCCAATTTTGTGGCTCTTGTCCAAAAGGTATTAACGCATCCTTTAATTCTTCATATTTCTTGAAAACTTGTTTGTTTTCCATTCTTTAGGTATTATGGTTTCTTTCAATTTTATAGGATTTGATGGTCTTGGTTATGGTTGATTTAATTGAGAAATGTATGGAGAAAATTAAGGATTAGGATATTGGTAAGAGAAAGGAAATTGGAATCTACCTCCTCCTCTTTCAGATGGAGATTGTCTTCTTTTGCTTCCTATAACTTTTCCTGCTCTATGCATCATTATAGTTGGTAGGTCTTCTTCAAGGTCATAAGCTAATCCATCTAGTTCATCTACATATTCTCCTTGAGAATCTTCAATGTTTTCTCATATTGTCTCATGAATATCATCTTGCATATAAAGTTCATCATCTTCATCAATTACATCCCACAATGACGTTGCATTTCTAGTATAGACTGCTTTGACTTCTTTATTTATACATGAATAATTTGGAGTAATGTGGCCAAGTTTATTGCATATGTAGAAAATAATAGTTTTGTATTGGGGTCTTGGAGTACAACGCTTGTGCATATATTTGTGTTTGGGAGCATAAATGTGGTGTTGAGGAAAGGTGTGGAGATGGAAGGAAAGCTTATGAACTTTATTCTTATGCTTGCGATATTTTCTTCTAGACTTGGTGAAAGGATTGTAGCCATATGTGTGTTTCAAGGAATTCAGATTTTTCTTGGTACTTGAAGTCATTGATTAACTGAATATATTATTCTTTGGATAATTCAATCAAATCTCTCATAGAAGCATTAGCAATAGTAACTCCTTTCACTTATAAGTACCATTTGACTTTATCATATATACCATATGGGAGACCTTCTAAACATTTGAGTTTGATGAAAATTATCATAATAATTTTTTTCATATGCAAGTTCTTTGAATTGAATGGAATATTCCTTGAAATATTTTAAATCACATAACTTAATATTATACAAGGCATGAACATTGGTCTCAAATTTGCAAATAGAATGATGAAAAAATTCTTGAATAAGCAATCGTGTGAGGGCATGGATGGGATCTAGCTAGAAATATACCAATCTATCATTTTCATTAAGATCTTTTTTCCCCACCATTTTGCAGTAATTCCCCATAAGTATTGGGCAGCAAAGTGCAACACTACATCTCTAGGTATTTCAGTTATATCTTGGATTGTACCAAAAGTGTTCGACCATGCTCTAACTGTTTCTGTAGAATTCAAATCATGATCAATTTTTAGATACCAAGGAGTAATAGGGATAATTGAACCCATCATCATTGTGAAAGGATGATCTTCATCATTCTTTTTAATCTCTTTTTTATAGGAAAATGATTGTTTCCTAATATTTGAAAACATATATTGATGATGAAGCAAAAAAATACTTTTTTCTCCCTTTTCTTATCTTGATCTTTCTTTTCTTGTATTTCAAACCAGACTAGGATTTATTTTAATTCCTTCCAACTTTTGATCTAACATATCAAACCTCTGATCAATTTTCTATACATTCTCTTGTAGTGAATGAAGATTATTTAGACTATTCAGAACACATGTTGTTGTCAAAACAATCTTTCTTAATTTGTTTCATAAAAAAATCATTTCCAGTAGCAAATCAAAGATTATTGTCACTTATAATTTATTCCAACTACAACATGTCTTATGTACAGGACATCCTTACATAGATCATCAAAATTGTCTTGCAAGTGGCTTGCAAATCTAGCTAGATAATTTGTGTTTATAATCTAGACCAGGCTCCTTGTCTTCTAGTTTTGATGGTTGGAAAGCATATTGAAAATGACTAATTTCTCCTTCAATTGATCTATCCCTTCCTCTCAAAGGTTTCCATATTCCTCCTTTATAAAAGGATACATCATTTTATTTAAATATTTCTAGAGTATTTTCTTTAGGTAGAGGCATGCTCATATTTGTTAAAGGGAATTTTTATTTTGTAATATTTTCTTTACCCTTTTGATCAAGATTTGGGCATTGATTTATTGGTTCATATTCAAATTCTACAAAAAAAATGGGCCTTTCTAGTACTTCTACTTCCTTAACATTCTCCAAGTGTTTTAAAAGATGGTCTTATAGATATAAAAATAGGGCTTGGAGAAGAAAATATGGAATATGATTGTGACAAACTTCTAGGCAATACATGGATATAATTCCCTTTAACTTTATGCACTGGATCTTTTTCCTCTAGTAGCTTGGGGGCTAAATTTTTTATCCAATCAAGTTTCCAAGTTGGTGGAATTTCCATAGTATTAATATGTCCTTTCTATAGCATGACATCTCCATTTAATCTTTTTGCATAAGGAATGTTTTCTAGTATCCTTGGGTGATTTGTATTTGTCATACTATATAAAACTTGTATTTGGACATTGGCATACTTAAATTTCCAAAACATTTACAACCCATATATATAAGAGAATAAACCCCAATATTCTAAAGAACCATTTTTGACTTCATCACATCCTTTATATTGGGCACATATAGTTAGGTTTGGGTAAAGATCAAAATAGATTGCATTTTCATTTAATCTAGATAGATAAGATAATTGAAAAGCATGTTTATATTGGATTTCCCTTCTATCACATAGTGAAACATAAGACAAGTTTAATTTTCTTAGGGACACAAGAGATAATATAAACTAGAATGGCACCAAAATGTACAAAGTTTACTTCTTTATGACTTCTGACATAATCTATTTCATATTTTGTGAAAATTTTGTCTAGAATGTTTTGGTAGGATTATATTACAAAGTTGATTCTACAACATTTACCCTTGGCTTAGCAAATCACTTAAAATTAGAATGGGAAATTATATTCCTTAAGGGACTAGGCTTTAAATATAGACATTTTCAGCCTTTAAATTTGGAGGTAGATATGTAGAGATTGCTTCTATAATTTCTTCATATGTGACTTGAATGTCTTGGGCCTCTTCACCATTGATTTCATTCTCAATAGGATCTATGTTCAGAACTTTAAAAAAATCCTTCGAAAAAAGCTTCATTGATCATTTCAACTCCATCATTTTTGGATTTAGCTCTCTGGAATTCCACCATTTCAAATTATAGATGTGTAATGAGACCTGTGAAGGAATCAGAGCCTATTTTTGAGATCACAGCCTTCATGAATCCAGAAAATTTCATGATCCTTATTGGTCAAGAATATCTTTATGTTTTTTACATGGTCAAAGAGTTGGATCTTTTTTAATCTTGACTTTGGGAATTGCTAAGAATTTTTTGTTATGTGGGGAGTCTCTATTGAGATTTGGCTGATCCAATTTATTTTTTATCAGATATTTAAGAGTTATTTTTATGTGTGAGGTTGTATCCCTCATCGATCCCTTAATCCTCTTAAGGAATTCAAGTAGAGAAAGGGAGAGAAATAGGTAGACAAGTGAGAGAGGGAGAGGGAGACTCTATTTTATATTTTTTTTATTGCATTATAGTGTGCTCACATTATTGTTTAGTAGTGACTGAGCCTAGGCTCAATCATTACTAGACCATAATACAAGCATGTTATAACATGGTTGCATTATTCCTTAGATAGAACAAAAAATGTTTGTGGTAACTTTTTGGACCCCAATCTTTCTACACTTAACAACATAAGTATGATTTAGTTTTTGAACTATGACTAGGCCAATAAAATTACACTCAAATTTATTCTTTGTAGCTTGTAGTTGTGACATAGAAAAAAGGACCCTTTCCTTGACATGGGATTAATTCATGATAGAATGGACTTAATGAGGTCTTAATCTAGTGTTGTGAGGAATTTTATGCATCCATACTAGGTCTTGGACCCTTGCAAATTGAATAGCATGGTTTTAATGATGTCTTGTAAAGGTGTTGTAAAGTGCTGTAGGATACTTTCACGCATTTCTAGACTTAATGAATCCATTTCTTCCTAATTCAACATTATAAAATGTGTTTAATAACATTATCACATCAATTTAGAAGGCTTGTAAGGTAAAATTAATGTTAAACTAGTGTTGTAATGTGTCTTGCACATTCACATTGGTTCTTGTGCCTTCCTAGGCTATGTGCACCTCATTTTAGTATTAAATCACACTTTCACATTGATTTTTGTGTCCCAGGCCCTATTTGGCATTCATATCATCACTAATAGTCCTATATTTACCCATATTATGCATCTCAAGGATCAAATTGATCAAATACCCAACAAGGTTGTAATTTAAATCTTATTTCCTTATCTCTTGGCATCTGAGCTGTCAAATTGGCCCCTGTGGGACCCATTCGCCATGCATGGTGAATCAGTCCCATCCAGGTGGGACCCATTTTCCATGTGTGGTGAATGAGTCCCATTTGGCTCAATTTTGACCTTTGAGCAAGAAAAAAAGTGAAATTTGAGTTTAATTTTGCTTCATGTCGGCCTGTGATGAGGTATTAATAAGTAAAATAGGTGAATTTCCTATAAAATCACCTCTCTAAACTCATTTTTGGCATTCCATTCATCCATTAACTCATTCAAATCATTCATTCATCATCTATCTTCTATCTCAAGTCAAGCAAGCTAGGGCTTTTACATTGCATGTCATCAATTTAGCTTCCTAAGACATTCAAGGGCTGAATCTTCATGTTTTTCTACAAACTTTCAAGATCAATAATTATGGAAAGGTAATTTATTCCATTGTTACATGTTTCATTCCTTTCTCTCATCATTTTGGTTTAATTACCTAAAAGGGGTTTGACCAAGGAAAATCCCCATGCCCTAACAATCAACATTTCTTCTTCTCTTCTTGTGTATTTGCAGATTTAGAACCCTTGGAAGCTTGGAAATAATTGAAGATCTAGTTTCAAGGTTTTTCAAGTATTCTTCTCATTCAACAAGTCAAATTATCAACAAAATGTCATTTTCAGACCCGTAAATCAAAGTTTCAGAAGCGGGCACCTATAGGGCATCAAAGTACAAATCGGAAGCTTCGGAATCCACCTTTGAAAATCCAAAAATTCAAAAGTGGACTCATTCACCATGGGTGATGAATGAGTCCCACCCCAAGGTCAGTTTTTGGATTTTTACATTTTAGATACCCTTTTGTTAGAAACAAGTTCTGGTACAATTTGACAGAACTGGGACTGATTCGCCTAGAATAGCGAATGAGTCCCACCAAGCTTGAAAAATAGCATCAACAGTATTTTCAAAGAAATTTCCAATCTCCTTCAATCTTTCAAGTGCACACTTCAAGTTTCATTCATTTTTGTTTAGCTTTGCATTCATTTCTAGTTCATTGTTGCATTACATAATGTGTTTTCAAACAAGTAATATTTCTTAGGTCTTGCATGTTTAATCAATCAATCTTATCAATTAGTTGCACTTAGGTCATTAAATTTAGCCTAAATAACATCACACATAACATAATTTGAATGAACCCTTTAGCATTTTTGGCCCTACCTCTCTCCTTTTAGGTGAAAAACCCTAGAAGAGCTACAAAGGTGCAAGGTGCCAAAAATCTACAATTCATTTTGGTGAACCTGATTTTCAAACATTTTCTTGTCTGATTTTAGAGTCCTTCATCATAGATCTAGCATTGCATTGACTTTTCATTAGTTACTTTGCATGTTAGATTTCAAAAAATTGCATTCATAAAAAGTGCATTTAGGTTGCATTTTTGGCATCTAAATTTATGTAACCTTTATGAAATTCTGCATTTTTAGCTTAGGCCTTCATATTAGCATTCTAAAAGCATTAAAATCCCTCAAAAAATTATAAGAAATCTGAAAATATTTCATACTGGGACTCATTCGCCACCTTGGGCGAATCAGTCCCTTTTGACGCCTGAAACTACATTTTATAGAACTCAGAACTCTATTTTTCAGCTTTTTTTTGGTGCCTTAACCTACCTATATCAGTTAGTTGCATTTCTGTAGCATTCATTTTGTTAAATCTAGCTTCAATTAACTCATTTCATGCATTGTTTAATTTCACTTTTGCATTCGCAAAATTTCATTTTCAAATTGTTGCATTGTGTAAATAGAAAATTAGCTTACTTAAAAACTAAAAATTGTATTTCCTTTTAAGTCATTGCATTGTGCTTTCTTTCCCTTTCATCATATCACATTTTCCTTCAAAAGATGTGGCTTTGATTTTGTTAATAGTGGATTGTATAAGTACAACATTCCCTCTTATGAGTTCACTTTTGACTACCACAATGAAGACTTTAAGAAACCTAATCAAGTCATTGGTACAATCCTTAATCTTACATTTCCCATTGGTGAGAATGGTAGTGTAGACAATCCAAACAATCATAATTTTTCTTCTCCTGATACCTCTCCTATTAGTGACGAAGGTATATTGGTGCAAGAAGTTACAAGCCTGGAGGGTCTTGGTTTTCCATCTCCTTATTCCCCTTTGGACGATTGTAGACAACAAGAACATGAGATCATAGACACGTTCCTAAACATCACCTTACCAAGTCTCCATGGTCATGACAATCACTCTTGTCCATCTCCTAATACCCCTCCTCAATGTAAAGAGGATAGGTTGGTGTTAGAAGATATCCCTATTAAAAATCATGAAACTAGTGATCCCCCTTCCCTAATGCTCCTTCCATTTGGGAAAATCTATTTGAGAATCATAATGTTCATTCTTTTGATGCTTCCCCCACTTGTGATGAAGCTACTTTACAAACCTCAAAGTTGGATGAACATATTACAAGCTCTCCTAGTAGGGTATATAATATGGAACAAGAGAATGAGACCTTAGAAAAAACCAACAATCAAATACAATCTTCCCCTAATCTCCCCACTATCAATAATCAAACATATTCAACCATTAATAACTCCCTTAGTGGCGATGAAGTTATTTTGGATGAACCAAACCTTAATTGTCAAGAACATGTGGTTTTTTTCTCTCCTAAGAACTCTCCTTCTAGGGAGGATATTATGACCCAAGAAAAAGATAACATACCCTTCAAAGACAATGAAGACTCTCACTTGTTACGAGATGTTAACATTATTCAACCTCAACTCATCCTTTATCCCCCTTCACATAAGCCTTCACCTAAACCCAAGTTTACTCTCTACCCACCTTCACACAAACAACAACCTCAACATAAACCTCAACTCACCCTCTACCCACCTCAAACTAATGTATCGTAGCAACCGAGTTATAATAGAGTTGCTCGTACATATAACACTCGAAATAATCCACAACCAACACAACCAACCCCACCCTCCTTACCTTTACCAAATCCACCTAGTGCTCCTCATTACCTCCCACACACGAAGGAGTATGATCTTGTTGAACAATTAAAGAATACTCCTGCAAAAATTTCCCTTTGGGATTTACTTCAAAACTCACCAAATTACCACAATATTCTTCAAGAAGCCTTAAAAAAAATTGTTGCTCCTCCTGGTACAACTTTGAATGATGTAGCAGCTTTAACCCATCAAACAAATCAAACAAATCTTGGCATTACTTTCCATCAACACGAGCTCCCTCCTTTAGAGTTGTGAAAACAAAATGAAGCTTTCATGATCATTGCTCGATACAATTGGATAGGGATAAAATGAACCCTTATTGACAATGGTTCTGCCCTTAATGTGTGTAGTGTGAATCTCCTTGATTGATTAGATATTGACAATTCACAAATAAAACCTGATTCCATATTTGTTCGAGGATTTGATAATTCAACAAAGCAACCGCTCAGTGTGATCACTTTTCCTATTATGGTTGGGGTGGTTACTTTGCAAACTCATATTCATGTCATTCCTTATGATCTTTCGTACAATCTTCTTTTATGAAAACCATAGATTCAAGAGATGAATGAAGTGCCTTCAACCCTTCATCGTATAATGAAATATGTTTATAACAATAACATTTATCAAGTTGAAGTAGATCATGAGCCTGAAAGTTGCTTGCACCTTGAAAAAGGAGCTATAAGTCCTCTAAAAAAATTGATTCCAACATCCAACATAGATCCTTTTGAAATTGAACACAACAATGAGGAATTGCCATCTAAATTATTTGGTGACGATTGGGGATCCTTAGAATTCACACCTTCATCTATGGGCGAATACATACTCTCACAAAAGAGAGATGAGAAACAAGCACAACCAACCATCATTTCAACACAAAATTCAGAAGACCCTTTGAATGCATCTGCCTCAACCACTTTAGACAAACATACAAACTACACAACAACCTTTGAAAAACATAACAATGAACAACCACCCAATTCCAAAGCCATGAAAAAGCTTTATGGAAAAGGGCATGACCTCATGAAATACCTTGGATATAGTGGAAAAGGATGTGGTGCTTGAGAACAAGGTATCCACAACCCTATAGAGCCTAACACACAACAAACAACCCATGGTCTTGCTTATTGTCCTTTGTCCAAATCTTCGCTCAACATCAACAATATCACAAAACACATTCCTAAATCATCCTTAACAACTAGTGGTATTGAGCATCATCCTTTAACTACACCTTCACTTAATGTCAATGTCATCTCACAAAATGCTCATGATTTGAATTCATTAGATTGTATACCTTCCTATAATGGAAAGAATAAAATCTCGCTATCTAGAGAAACTTGTGTAAGTATGACATCCAATACTAATCAAGATGTATCTTTGAAACAAACCACAACCACCTTCTATTGATCAAGAGGGTATCTTTTCGAGACTCCTCCAAGATCACTTCATCACCCTCCCTCCAAGAACTCGAAAGAAATGTTATGACAAAACTTTCTTCTGTGCATATCATAGAGTTCATGGTCATTCCACTAATGAGTGTAAAACTTTGAGTTGTAAAATCCAACATTTTTAGGAGTTTGGTATGCTTCCCTATGTGGGGGCACCTTATTCCTCTAATTGCTATTGATTTTCACTCTACCATGCATCTCATCAATCCTTTCAGCTCACCTTTGTCCTGCACTAAGTGGGGGCAAGGGGTTCATTAGCCTTGTCCTCGTATGTCACTTGTGGTTTCCTCATTTGGCTAGTCGTTAACCTTTCATGAATACATAAGAGCAAGCTTGAGATGTGGACAACATGCCTTAAGTTGGCTCGCATATGACATACTTCTGTTTTTCATGATGTACCTTATCAGAAACATATGACTTGTCTTAGGGCTTTCCAAGTAAGCTCTCATGTATTTTTCTTCTTCTAATTTAAAGCAATTGCTCATAGTACAAGTGCTCGCAACTTCTTTAAAGTGGGGGGCCTACATCACCACTTACATTTCATTATGTGATTTCTTTCTTCTTGCACTGCATTCTTTTCTTGGTGGAGTCAATGGGCTCGATTCCCTCCAAGAGCGTGATACTTATTTTGACACATCCTCTCTTGGATATGTTAAGCACAATGTCCCCTAAGATGAGACCTTGCACAAACAAAGCAAAATCCCTTTGAACAATCCTTACACTATTCTGCATTAACAATGTCTATGAGTGTCAAGCATACGAATTTTTTCTTACCTCATGGAGCTCAAACCATCATTTTTTCATTCTGGCACCTTATTAAAGTTATTAGGAGGTATAACTTTGGTATGGTTGAGCGGGAAGCCCACCTAGCAGCATGACGTTTCCCCATAGCAACCTTTGTGTTTGTGAGTGTATACCAACTAGTGTATGTATCTTACCTTTTTGGCTTTCTCACCCTATGAATGATCAGAAGTTTTGTGGCCCCAAAGTGAGTATGTTCTAGCCTTCTCACCCCATAGATGACCTAAAGTTCTATGGCCCCAGAGTGAGTACATCTTTTCCACCTCATCTTTCTTTCATCTAGATCTTGCCATTGCATGATTTTGTATCTTGATGGTTTGACTTAGGATCTTGGATCTTGGGGGCTTGCACAACCTCCTTGATCTTTGTCATTCTTTGTCATCTACATTTGTACACTCAGATATCTCTTGAATGTCTACTTTAGTGTGATTTTGAAGCAAATTCATCCTCTCACTAAAGTGGGGGCTAAATTTGTCGTTCAAAAAAAGAACCCTTTGCTTGACATGGGATTAATTCATGATAAAATAGACTTAATGAGGTCTTAATCTAGTGTTGTGAGGCATTTTATGCATCCATGCATCCATACTAGGTCTTGGACCCTTGCAGATAGAATAACATGCTTTTAGCGATGTCTTGTAAAGGTGTTGTAAAGTGTTGTAAGATACTTTCAAGCTTTTCTAGACTTAATGAATCCATTTCTTCCTAATTCAACATTATAAAATGTGTTTAATAACATTATCATGTCTGTTGAAAAACAAGGTGAAGAAAGCTTGCAATATGAACTTAAATGTGTGAATGCAAATCTGAAATATGTAGATTAACCTTAGCCTTAGTGTGAAGAAAGAATGAGAGAGAGAGATAGAACAATATAACACATGCAACAACAGATTTACGTGGAGAAACCCCGAAGGGAAAAAACTCCACCACCGAAAGAGAGGCAAGTATATTACTGATAATCTTCAATATTACATGCAGCAATAGACTTCTCTTATCATTCCCTATAAATCCAACAGCACCCTGTTACCCTACAAAACTGAATTCTTAATAACACTAGCTCAAGGCCCCAATTTATAGAGATTTGTGAGGATGAAAACCACCATGGTTTCACCAAACAATAGGCAGCAATACCACCTAGAAAAACCCACGCCTCCCTCCTTGAAATGGTCAAAAATACCAAAAATAGCCTCTTACAGATGCTCTTACAGCTGTCATAAGGCATCTTTTATGCATGGGTGGGTCTAAAAATAGCATATTCTGTCATAGGGAATCTGTCATACTGTCATAGCATCTTATGACAACTTGCATGCATGTCATAGATGCTCTTACAACACCCTATTTTGACCCACAACCTTATTTTAGAATATTCCAAGGTGGGACGCCTAGCTAATTTGTCCTTTTCCATAAGGATAAATGGTAACGGTAACACTGCATTTACATAGTCTCTTTCACCACTATTGGTCAAACAGTTTCACCTCTTATGGGTAAATGTACAAAACACTTTAGGAGAATAATAAAATAAAGGATTTACAAGGTTGATGACACCTAAATCCTAACAATGTCAATTTAGAAGGCTTGTAAAGTAAACTTAATGTTAAACTAGTGTTGTAATGTGTCTTGCACATTCACATTGGTTCTTGTGCCTTCCTAGGCTATGTGGACCTCATTTTAGTATTAAATCACATTTTCACATTATTTTTTGTGTCCCAAGCCCTATTTGACATTCACATTATCACTAATAGTCCTATATTTACCCATATTATGCATCTCAAGGCTCAAATTGATCAAATACATGACAAGGTTGCAATTTAAATCTTATTTCCTTATCTCTTGGCATCTGAGTTGTCAAATTGGCCCATGTGGGACCCATTTGCCATGCATGGTGAATCAGTCCCATCCAAGTGGGACCCATTCGCCATGCATGGAGAATCAGTCCCATCTAGTTGGGACCCATTCACCATGCATGGAGAATCAGTCCCATCCAGGTGGGACCCATTTTCCATGTGTGGCGAATGAGTCCCATTTGGCTCAATTTTGACCTTTGAGCGGGAAAAAAAGTGAAATTTGAGTTTAATTTTGCTTCATGTCGACCTGTGATGAGGTACTAACAGGTAAAATAGGTGAATTTCCTATAAAATCACCCCTCTAAACTCATTTTTGACATTCCATTCATCCATTAACTCATTCAAATCATTCATTCATCTATCTTCTATCTCAAGTCAAGCACGCTAGGGCTTTTACATTGCATGTCATCAATTTAGCTTCCTAAGACATTCAAGAGTTGAATCTTCATGTTTTACTGCAAAATTTTAAGATCAATCATTATGGAAAGGTAATTTATTCCATTTTTTCATGTTTCATTCCTTTCTTTCATCATTTTGGTTTAATTACCTAAAAGGGGTTTGACCAAGGAAAATCCACATGCCCTGACAATCAACATTTCTTCTTCTCTTCTTGTGTATTTGTAGATTTAGGACCCTTGGAAGCTTGGAAATAATTGAAGATCCAGTTTCAAGGTTGCTCAAGTATTCTTCTCATTCAACAAGTCAAAGTATCAACAAAATCTCATTTTCAGACCCATAAATCAGAGTTTCGAAAGCGGGCACCTGTAGGGCATCAAAGTGCAGATCGGAAGGTTCATAATCCACCTAAGTTGAAAATCCAAAAATTCAAAAGTGGACTCATTCTCCGTGGGTGGTGAATGATTCCCACCCCAAGGTCAATTTTTGGATTTTTACATTTTTAGATACCCTTTTGTTAGAAATAGGTTCCAATATAGTTTGGCAGAACTGGGACTGATTCACCCAGAATGGTGAATGAGTCCCACCACGCCTGAAAAAAAGCATCAGCAGTATTTCAGAAGCAATTGGTAGTCTCCTTCAAGCTTTTCAGGTGCAAACTTCAAGTTTCATTCATTTCTATTTAGTTTTGCATTCATTTCTAGTTCATTGTTGCATTACATAATGTGTTTTCAAACAAGTCATATTTCTTAGGTCTTGCATGTTTAATCAATAAATCTTATCAATTAGTTGCACTTAGGTCATTAAATTAACATCACACATAACATAATTTGAATGAACCCTTTAGCATTTTTGGCCCTACCTCTCTCCTTTTAGGTGAAAAACCCTAGAAGAGTTAAAAAGGTGCAAGGTGCCAAAAATCTACGGTTCAATAGCATCTGCTTTAATTTTACAACAACAAGGGAACATTGATCAAAGTACATTTATGCCCAATATTTCTTACATGATGTAAACCATATAAAGATGCATCAATCCTTCATTACCACATTCAATTTAGAAGATTCATCTACATATTTGGATAACTACACATTTCATTTGGAATTGAACTTTGTGTTACCTTGTATTTGACTAAGATCACTCTAGTCTATTAATTTATATATAAAAATATTTGAAAATCATTAGAATTCAATGAATAATGGATAAGATAGTTTGGCTTGGTTTTGTATTGCAAAATTTGTTGAATATTGTATTTTTTCCATTTGTTATTAAATGGTTAATTCCTAGCATATTAGAAGCCCATTGTGATAGATTGTAACTTATGATGACTTTAAATGAATAATTGTTATGATTTTTTTATTGTTTTAATAAATTGGCATGTGTTTTGTTACTTGGCTGCATGGTTGGATAAAACTTCATTAGACCCTCTAACCATGACTACATTAGCATCTAACACAAAAATCCTTTAATACAAAAATAAGCATTGTGTTCAAGAAAAAAACTTTCATTAACTACATTTTTTATCTAATGACCTTTAATTGATGTCTATATATAGAGGGTGATTTGAGCCTTGGCTTGAAGGATTTTAAAATTAAGGAATGTTCATAAATCAAAGTTATGAGGGATATAATAGTAGATATTGCTGGAAATTTGGTGTTTTATTCGCCTAATAGGAGTTATTAGTGTGGTTCTTAATGGTGTAAGTTGAATAAAATTTTTCTAAGTTCATGTTGATAGTAATATGTTTATAGACTAGTAAATGATTGTGGTAACTAATAGAAGTTTATGGTGAGTTTCAAGTGTTGTAGTTTAGAATTAAGGCTTATCTTCATCTGTTATTTCTATATTATCAACTATGATTCATTTGGATAAGAAATCACAATTTTAGGTATGTCATTGTGTGTATGAGAATGCTAGTTCCCTTGCAACAATGTTGGAGTACATGTGGTGGTGTCTAGTAGCACAATGATGCTATATATGATAATGTAAGCAGCCAACATAAATCAAGTGTTTTTCTTTACTATTACAATCCATGAATAATGTTTGGTTGTGGTGTAGGAATGCATTTACATGGTTTAAGATATGTGATTCAACAAATTTTAACCTACAGTGAGTGATAGTAGTTCATTGTGTGTATTGACCATCCATCTTGAAAGGACAGGTTACATGTAATGTCTAGCATTCTAACATCATGATATTATGATCAAATGGTTATGAGCATTGGAATTTTATTCGGTGATTACTTATCTACATGCATAGATTTGCAAAGGTTGGATGGTTGTATATTGAAGTTGGTTTTGTATCATAAATTTGTGAAGTTTTTGTTAGAGGTTATATAGTGTCAATATACATATTAATACAATGTGAAAGAGTTCCATTGTATTTAAAATCCTTCACTGATGATTATTCTAGGTGTGCTTGGGTATATTTTCATAGGAAGAAATATAAGGTGCTTATCAATTTCAAAGGATTCAAAGAACTTGTATAAAATTATCACAATAACAAAATAAAGTTGTCTAACAGAAAACAATAATGGGGAGTTTTTCTCTAAGGTTGAGGTATTCTACAAGAACACTAGAATTTTTACAAAAAGTAAAACACCATATACACCTCAATATAATGGGGTTGTTAATAGGATAAATAGAATCATTTTGGATCAAACCAAATTATTGTCAAGAAATGCTAGCCTAGGATAGGATTTTTAGGCTAAGATACTATGTTTTATTTAAAAAACATGTATCCTACTTATACACTTGAAGACAAAACACCCTATGAAATATGGCTTGGTAAGAGGCCTATGATAATTCATCTAAGAGTATTTGGTTATGATGATTTTGTACATGTTCTTAACAAAAAGTGTCTAAGTTGGATTTAAATGCTTAAAAGTGTATTTTCAATAGATATGGTGACAATGTAAAATGATACAATATTTCTAGTATGGTGTCCCAAAAGGTTCTCTACTTAAGGGAAATTATATTATGAGAAGTTGAACTTTTTCCAAGAAGGAAGAAAAATAGTCAAATGAAAAGGAAGGTGACAAGACGAATTTTGAACAAAAATTGAAGCAACAAGATGTATCTAGTGTTGAATATTCAAGTGGAAATGACAACTCGGATGGAGAAGAAGTAAGCACATCTAGCACAATATTTAGATGAATTTTGAACAAAAATTGAAGCAGCAAGATGTATCTAGTGTTGAATATTCAAGTGGAAATGACAACTTGGATGGAGAAGAAGTAAGCACATCTAGCACAATATTTAGATAATAGGGAAAAAATGCAACAAGATCTCCATTGTAACAACTTTGAGAAGGTCTACATGGCAATGAAAGTTACTTGAAAGGTACACTCCACTAGACTTTTGGTTTGTATTTATTCTTAATTGTATTAATTATGAACCAAAGTCAATAGGAGAAGCTCTCTCTTATAAGGAAATAATTTCTTGGGAGAAATCCATGAAAGTGATGGTGGCATTGCAAAAGAAAAAGACTTGATCCTTAGTTGGTACATGATTGAAGCTAAGAAACCCATGGTCGTAAGTGGGTGTTCAAGAAAAAGTAGAAGGTACACTTGGTGGAAAAAATTTATTCACATGTATAGGTAATAGACTCAAATAAAATATTTTCTTGATAACTAAGTTGAATTTAATAATGTTTTATCTATAATTTCAGCTTTTTATTTTGAAGTGGAGCATGGTGGAACCCCTCAATTTTTTTATGTTCCACTGATAATTATTGCAAAATCTAGTTTTTGTCCTAATTTGGGTGTGTCCTAAGGCTTAGGGTTTTAGTCTTACTCCCATTCTAAGTTCTATGTGTATCTTAAACCCTCTTAAAAACCCTAAGTGTCAATCCTTTTTCCTATGTTCTAATTTGCGGTTGACTGCTATCTACCCATTCTCGATCTCTTAAGTCATATCTTGAATCATTGAATCCATCTGGTTACGAGCCCCTTAGACCTAGTATTCCCCGTTGTCACCCGTTGAATCATTTTGATTATATCTTATGCTAATGTGGGTTCAAAATCTTTTAATATATGCCAAGGTCCCTAAATCTGGGTTTAATATTTTGTCATTGGTCTAAAGTCTTGGCCATAGGTTTATGTCCTCGTCTCTTGTTGACCTAGTTGAATCCCCCTTTTAATTTGCTAGCATTGTGCATGTGAAAATTAAAGCTTTTAATACGGGCGGTTGGATCTAAGTGATTTGATCTTGAAAATTCCCCGCTCCCCCGCTGGGTTTTAATATTCATTACAATATTCCAACGGGCTGGCAGGGGGGTGCCATGTGTCTTATCAGTCAGTGGGGCCCATTATCATGTGAAGGCAACAAACATTAAGTCTAGTGAGATCAACAATTGAGATGAGATGGTTCAAGTTAATCCTGACCATCCCCCGCTAGCCTATGGGGGACCCACCAATATCTCTTGTCACTCAGAAGGGAACCAGGGAGGTGCCACGTGGCGTAATCTTGACCGTCAAGGAATTATTGAAGAGCATGAAATATTTTGGAAATATTTCAACATAGTGTTAAGAAGCATTAACGCCCACACTACTAAAGGATTCATTTGAGCACATGGTAAATTGCAAAGCAAGATGTTTTAATCCTGGCCATTCATCAAGTCCAAAGGTTATGCACTAAGGTGGATGCTTTGAAAGGTAAAATGCACACAAGTTGAAGGCACCAAATTTGATCTAGGCCATTCCCCACCTCCCCACTATCATAAGATGCACATAGGTTAAACCCAGCGGGCAAGTAGGGAGATGACACGTAGCCATTTTTCAGGGCTTAAGGAGATGGTGGAGGCCACAGGATGACTTGGAGGAAAATCCACATGGCGTATTTTGATTGGTCAATGGTGATAGTCATCTATGGTTGAATTTTCAAACTTGCTTGACATGATGTAGGTCGTCAATCAAGCCATCTCATCACGGGATCAACAGCTGAAATTTAAAGTTTGAAACTAAGGTCAAGTGATTCATTCTAGTTCACGCAAGCAAACAATAATGAAAAATATGACGTTGAACTACCAATTTGATTTGCTTTAAAGCCATAAAAACCTATTTTAAAGCATAATTGCAATTCATTATACATTCAACACATCTAAGGATTTCTTGTTGCACATTTCAAGCTTGTTTGGCATCTGGAAATTAGGGTTGTCAAGGTGTCTGCAAAATAGTAAGTACAATCGACATCCTACTTTTAATTGCTTGCAAATTTGCTAAGATTTCTCATTCAGTCATATTTTCAATAGATTTCCTAGTTTCTTGCATTTCTTTTAAGGTCTGACATTCAATTTGAATGAGAAGTTTTTTAGATTATATTGTGTCTTTGCATCAAACTTATCCCTAGTTGTAAGCTTATTGTTTTTTGAGAAGTAAAACCCTAGTTTGCACAAAACCCTAGTATCATGGCACCTCCACGAGCCCAAACTTCTGAAGAGAAGAAAAGACATCTCTCCCAGGACCTAGCCAACCAAGTAAAACCCTCAACATCAGATAAACCCAAGGGTCACTTTTTTTGAGGCACTCAAATTATAGATGGGCTCATTGACAAGCAGTGTAACATCAAAGATGCCACATTACCCTACACTAGATGGGCGCAATTCAACCATTGGTTTGGAAACCGAAACTATGGCATCCCTATTGGTAACCCCTGGAAATTAGACATGGGAAAATTGGTTGTGTCAAATGTATACATGGATGTTGACCTCTTGAGATCTGTGGCAAAAAACTATGACCCAATTTCTAGAATTGTAAAAACATATGATGGAATTGAAATGGTAAAGGTTACTAGGGAAGAAATTGTTGAGGTCTTCAATTTGACTAAGTGGTGTGAAGACATGGTAAATATTGATGAGAAGGCACTCAGAGCCGAGTATGAGAAAGTAAGACACACCTCTAAGATCTCAGTCTTGCAGCATTTTATGTCATCTATTAAAGGTCAAGGAAAAATCATCTTAGGCCCATCTAATAAGGAGCCTTTCTGTATTGATTACTTTGTGACATATTTCCAAAGGACTTTCTATTCCTTATGCCAAATCTTAGGTTTTGACCCGTCTACAAGCATGCCAATGGCTAAAATGTATATGGCCGCTCATATCCAACACCCCACTTGTAATACTCTCTATGATTTTGCATCTTACTTGGCTGAAATGATACATGAGGGCCTAGTTACACTAAAAAATGGTGAAAATGGAGTAAGATTCTACTGGTATTCTTTATTCATGCATGTGTTGTATAAAGGAGCAAGTTACTTTGGAAAGGATATGGCATTGGTTAGAAGGGAGGATGATATTGATTTTCTTTTCTAATGCTGGACCAGACTCTTAGATAGGAATGACAACCAATCTAGTTTTATAGTGTTTGAGAATGTTTTTGCTTCCAAGTTGAGGAGGTTTTTGATTATGAATATTCCAAGAATCCTTGCAGCGTTTCATGACTTCTTGAGGCCTAAAGAAAGGAGGCCTAATTTGAACATTGATCATAATTGGGGAGATATCATTCCTTACCCGAGCTACACAATTTTGAGGGTGTATGACACAAGTGTTGTACCCCACATACTGCCGAGAGATGTGCCACTAAGAGTTGGTTTTTTAAAGGTGATGTGGCAGCTAGGGGATGTAGAAGATAATCACCTGCAAAATCAAAGGAAGGGAACCTTTTTCTCTACATACACTATTTTTTTTTATTATGTCATGAAAGGAGGATGGAGAAAGATTGTTGATGTCCTCAAGCCATATGAGATGAAGAGATTCAAAGCAAGAAATAATGATTCTGAGGGATTCATGGTAGGGATAAAGGCTAGAATCAAAAGCTCTAGATTCATTCACAGCTTCTATTTTCTTGAAGATGTGATTAGGAATATCTTTGACTTCCAAAAGCAAGATGATAGGAAGATGAAATGGATTTCCTTCAACAAACTTGAAAAGGAAATGCAATCAAAGGACCCATAGTGCTTGCCTCTTAGAGACATAAAGGATGAAATTCAAAGAATTGAATATTTTTTTCAGAATTTTGAGCAAGTAGTTGGGAAGTTGAAAGAAGAAAGGATATTTCAAGACAAGGGGAAAGATATGGTAGAATAGGAACAAGGTAAGGGGAAATCCCCTGTGATGGAGGAGAGACCAACCTACCAACTCCCAAAATGAACACTAGTATTCATGAGGAGGAAACACAAGGTGAAGGAAAAGAAAATAGTGACTACCCCTTTTCAATCACAAGGGTCAATAGTCCCTTCACTTGTGCAGGAACTACCACCTTTTTCTCTCCCAAGGTCCACTGGTCCTAAGACTATTGAGATTGATTCACCACCAAGGGTGTCATCACCACCAAGGCATCCACCTCCAAATAAACAAAAAGTACAATCAAGTGGCTTGATGGATTATGTCAAGGGTTTTGAGGAGGAGATACAACAAGGTATGCCCTCTCCCCCTAGGGAGATGGTACCACAACAAATGGGCCTCAAACTAATTAAGGTGGATCTAACTAGCATGAATAACACAAATGATGTCAAGGAAGAGGCTTGCAAATAGTTCATGGATGATGACGCATTTGTCAAGTCCTCTGCTTTCATGGAATTTGCATGGAGAGCAAAAAAGGATGAGTATGTTAATAATATTGCCAAGAAGAGGAGCTTGAACCCCCATTTTCCTAATAAGGTTATCCAATCTCAAGTTATGTAGGAAATGAAAGAGTTTTCAAGGCATAACAACACAAGAGGGTAGATAATTAGTAAGAAAAATTGGTCTCCTCCTGCTGCCAGAGTGGGACCTTGCCTTTTCTATAGCATTTGATATAGTGAGGAAATATGACAAGCCCTTGTACAATTCAAAAGAGGAAGCAACAATTGCATTACAGGGATCTTCCTTTAGTGAGCAATGGGACACTGGCAATTCGGGCCCTATCCCCAAATACAAATAAGTCAGAAATTGCAAAGCCATCTGCAAATTACAAGGGAGGGTTGATTATCAAAAGGGTATCAGATACCTCCACAATTGAAGTAGCCATAATGTTTATAAATGTTGCCCAATTTACCAAGGCAATAGTAGAATCTGTCACTTCAAAGAAAGAGAAATTTAGAAATATGTATAATGACCTGTTGGTTGAATATAGAAAAGGTCAACAAAAGATTGTAGAGCTACAGACAGAAATGGAATTGTTAAAAGAGAAGATGCAAAATATGAAAACTAGTGTGCCGACACAAACAGGCTCTGCTTCTCCGTCTTCACCACAAGAACAAACACCTTCTGCCCCTGCTCCTCCTATGGATGTTTCATTGGAAATTGTGCCTTATAATATGGGAAATATTCCTATAGCAGTTGAAGAACCGAGCACTTCAGATGCATAGCAGATAGAGGAAATTAGCAAGGAAGAATTGCTTGAAAAGTTGAAGATATATGAGGAAAGATACAAGAAATGGGGCATATTGATCCTTACTAGCAATCTAAACATTGTGACAGCAGTGTTGGAGCATCTAAACAAGGGAATTGAGAAGAGATTGATTAGCATCCATGCTAATTATTCCTCCATGTTTGATGTAGTAAATAATTTTGATAGGGGCAAGGAAGTGGAAATCCCACTGATGGATGGGTGGATTCCAAAATACCAGGACCTCAAGCTCATGGATGTTGGATCCAAACATGATGTTAACAAGCCAGACAACATTCAGCCTACTCTTAAGCTTGTAGGTGGGATCCAAGAGTTCTAAGAAAAGATTGAGTCATTGGAGGAAAAAATATGGGAGTTGGTTAGGGGGTTTGATGAGATGAATTTTGGTCTAATCCCTGACATCCTAAATGAAAATGGTGAGGTCAAATCCCTACAATATTGGAAGGATCAAGCAAATGAGGTGATTGAATCCCAAGCAACTTTAATTTGTGAAGGGGCTGACATGCGAATATTAAAGAGTAGCATGGATATGCTTACCCAAGTAGGTATTGCCCTTCAAGAGTTTGACAAGGAATCAAACCAGGTTGTGACCAAATATGCTCCATACAGGGAAAAAGTTGACAGTGTCATTGGTTTCAATTGGTCTTCTGAGGAATTCTAGCTTTGGAAAGACAAATACCTTGATTTCCTAGATGATTGGGCTGCTACTATGGTAGGTGGTTATTGCAATTTTGGTCCTAATTCTGCAACAATGGAGAATAACAGTAGGGAGAATACAATAAATGGCCTGGAACTAATACAGATTAGGCCTTTGATACAATAATGTTAAAATATTTTATTCTCTCCAATTTGAAATTGATGATAGGGATGCAGACATGGAGGTACTTTTTCCTTTTCCTCTTTCTTCAGTTTATGCTTTTCTTCCTTCAAGATTGGAGTACGTGGAATGAATTTTGGAAGCACGTGGATATATTGCTACAACAACTAAAAGGTTCCTTTTGGAAAGCGGGACAAATCTTCATCGACAAATGCAAATGGTTTTTGTTCCACGTGTTGTTTTCCCTCCTCTGAGTTGCAAATATAACTACGTTGGGGAATATTTTATATCAGTCAAATAGGAATTGTACATGTGTACATTCTAGCCCGAAGATTTTTTGCTCCATTTATATAAGAAGGAATTCATGGCCAAATGTGTAGGTTGTTGATTGATCATAGAAAAAAAAATTGTAATGGAAAATACAGAGAACAATTTAGAGTTTTTTCTTAGGTTTTTGAGTATAGTTGATATGCAAATGTAATTGTCAATAATAGTACTAGCATTTAAATAGAAAATGGTGCAAATTCAAAGCCATTTCTCTCCTAGTGTATTCATTTCATGAATTATTAATAAAATGATCAAGGGTTGTTTTGTTAATCTTCATTGTGTTCCAATGAATGTGTGGTTATGTCTTTGTTTTTAATTTAAAGAATTAATGAAATTTCTTGGATGAAGCTATAGGTTCATATAATTTGAGTATCATGATCTTTATAAGAAGTTATGGTTTAGGATATAATGGTATGATGTTGTAATGCAGTATTGTAGAAGCTTTGCAGTGCTAAGTGTTAATATGTTGTCCAATTAGGTTTTATTGAGATTGACTTTGTTTCCTAGTTAAGGCACTAGTATGGGTGTTGTATTTATGAAATGATTCTTGGTCTTTCATCAGCAACTATAAATTCATAAATAAATTTCCTACTAAATTGTAATTGTTATTATTTCACGTCAAGTTCTTCATTCTTTGCTCTGAATGTTAAATGTGTAAAGGATCTACCAAATTCTTGAAAGTTTTCATTTATTGAGCTATGGTTAATAGAATGCATCTATTATTTTCAATTTACTTGGTCATGAAGTGCATAAGTCTTTAGGTACATTGTGGGATCACCCTCCTGGGTTTTGCAGAGCCCGAAGTGTAGGAGGAAAGCATTGTTGCTTTCACTCGTTCATTGGCCAATCCCTTCAAGATGCTAAGAATTGGAAATGGAAAACTCCATAGGCTTCCTTGAAGATTAGCTTGGTTCTTAAAAAACAACCAACAAAGCAAATGGATGTCAAGACACCATTATTATGTGGATATTTATATGGTTCATCCTAAAAAAAATTAAAAAAAGGTAAAGAACATTTAGATTGTAGACTAAAAAAATGTTTGTATGGATTGAAGCAATCACCACACATATTTGGAATTAAAAAATTCATTTATATATGGTAGAGCTAGGATTTGTAAGGATTTAAGTTGACCATTGTGTAATACAAAAAATTCAATTATTAGTTTTTATTTTTAAATTTTGATGATATTATTATTAGAAACAATAAATCATTGATTTGAGATGAAATATTTAGATGCTACAATATACATTTTTGATATATGGATATTCATAGAGACAAACTTGATAGGAAGTTATAGTTAAATCAAAGAGAGCATATTGAGACTATTATATGGAGGTATAGCATGCATAATAGAAAATTTGTAAGTATATTTTTTCTAGTAGGAACTAAGTTGAATCTAAAACAATGTCTCAAGTCTACAAATTCGTTGCAGGAAATGAGTAAATTTACATATATGCAAGTTTGGTAGGAATTATTATGTATTCAATTTTCTATACAAGGCCAAAAATTACCAAAGCATTAGGATTTCTAAGTAGCTTCACGTCAAAAATGTGTTCATGTACTTGAAAGGAACTTTGGATTACTATTTATGCTATTGCAGTACTAATGAATTGGGTAAGGGGTTCAATATATAGGGTCTTGTTGATTATGATTGAGTCAGGAACCTATATACTCAAAGATAAACAAGTGGATATGTGTTTACTATATAGTAATTAGTTGGGTGACCAAGAGGAAAAAAATAATTACATTTTCCACAACTAAAGTAGAATGCATGGTAGTAACACATACTTGAAAAGAAGTTCGTATAAAAATAAAGAAATAGTATTGGTTTTAAGAGTCAAAACAATATTAAATTGTGATTCACAAACTATTATTTTTCTAGCAGAGAGATAATTCATATCATTATTAGACTAAACATGTAGATGTATAATATGATTTCATTAAGGAGATGATTGAGAGAAGGAAACTCTACATAGAGAAAATTAACATTCAAGTAAATAGTATGTATTCTTTGACAAAACTTTTGTATATTGCTAAATTTTGTGGTGTGGAGCTAAGATAGATTTATCCTAGTCTCATATATATGACATTAACCTTTTGGTATATTAAAAACTCCATGTAGTGAATATCAAGAGGGGGAAATTGGAACTTCGATGTACTATTCACCTATAGAGAGTTTTTGGTGCGATTCTCTATGTTGAAATTTGATTACCTTAATTTTCAATTCATGTTAATCATAACTTGTTTGTAGATTGATCAAAAATTATGGTAAGTTGTTGAAGTTTGTGGTGAGTTTCAAGAATTGTAGTTTAATATGGATGCTTATCTTAGTCTATTGCTGCTATGTTTCCATATTCAAATCATTTGAAGAATTCACTACACAATTATGAGCATGTCATTGTAAGTGCATGAGTGTAGGTGTACTTGCAACACTATTGGAGTACATACAATGATGTGTATGAGAATGGTGATGTTTTAGGTTATACTCAAGGGTACTACAAAATTTAGTATCAATTAGTTTTCATCTTTGCTACCAAAATCCATTGATACTATTTATTATGTACAAGAAGGCATGTACATAGTTTAGGATATACAAGCCAACAACCTTTGACAAATGGTGAGTGGTAGTGGTTCATTATGTGTGGTGACCATCCCTACTAAAAGTTCATGTTATGTGTAATGTGCAACATTCTAACATCATGGTACAATCATGAGATGTATGTATTATTGTTGGAATTCTACATGGTAGTTAGACAATTAAATGGTTGGTATTCTATGAAAATTATCATATTTGTGTGTGTATATGGCACAAATTTTCATTGTTGCAAGTTGGTGTTGGTGTTGTATCTCGAAGGGGTGTAGTCCTAGTTAGATAATATATATTATTCATCTTTGAAACTACACGAAAGTGACTATTTATTGGATGTATCTTTCAAAAATAATAAAATTGTTAATAGACTTTTATTGGTAGATTTTTTTCTCTAAAGGGTTCCCCGTGTAAATATTTGTTTCATGTGAATCTATCATATATGTACATTCTTTCTTTTAATTCCTTTAAGGTTACATAATTGAATTGGATAACAAACATAATTATATTTGATTTTATAATCTTAAGGTGTTCCAATATCCTAGTTTACCAATCAAATGTATTGGAGATTCATTTCTCAATAGCTAACAAGTAATAAAAACCTCATGTTTAGTTGAGTCTCATTGCAAGGTCAAGCTTGTTGAGACAAGAAAAAATTAACTCAAAATAAATAAACAATAGCTCCTAATGGGAGATTTGAGAATAAGATAAGAGCTCATCAAAAATAAATTTTGGGTGTTACCATGCATATAGCAAAATATTCTATCAAAAATTGGTACAAACATTGAGGTAAATAGACCATGCATGGTTACTATAAGTCCTTACACTGATAGCATCTCAAAATTTATCATTAGTGTGACCCAAATTGGTGTCAACAAAAGATTCATACTACACATCATCATTGTGGTCTCCATTTCAATGGAAAAATACATCTACAATTATTTGGTTAGGAATCATGTGAATAGAGGAATCAAAAGGAATTCAAAATTGATCCAACTAAGAGCACCTAGATAGAAAGTACCTATTATTACCTTACTTTTCTTTTTCTTGGAAATCTTGTCATGGTTTCGGTGAGGTTCACTATAACATTTTTAGCTTACAACTAGGTGACAAAAGTTTTGATTTTACACAAAAATCATCATAAGGTTGGTTAATGGAAAGGTGATTCTAACCATCTGGATGTAAACACCATCCCTTCAAGGTGAGTTAGCATATCCCTTCAAGGTGAGTTAGCATATTAGCCATGATAGTGAGTAATACTCTCCCTCATGATAGTGATGTCTAGGAGTGGGATTTATGTTTGGAAAATATAAATCCCCGTGCATATGGTAAAATGGATTATCCTTACAAACTTATTAATAAGGAGATCCATCTCATAGGTCCAATTGTGATGTGAACAAACTTCTCTAAGACATCTAGGTGAAGGTCTTGTTTAGTGAGTCTTTCTACGAATAGGACCTTCTAGAATAAGGTCCTCTAGGAAAGGGCCTTCTATAAAGATCAAATGATATTCATGGTGAAGCTTTATGTCTTCCTTATTCCTACAATAGTAATTTTCATTTTCATATGTTGAAAAAATCATGTATCAAAAAAGTGGAGAGGTACAGGACTCCTATATGATGATTGTAACCCCCATTGATAAACTAAATATACCAACTCAATAGACAAGCAATTTCAAGCTAGAGGAAACCTATAGTAGGTTGTATGTCACCCATATCAAGGTCAAAAGATACATGGAGTAAGTTATTTGACACTCATAGTAAGGATAAAATTCATCTATAGGATCCTATTAAATCTCAATGGGGCTACATGTTCACCTATAGCATATACCACTAACATTAAGGCTACTACCAAGTCACCTATAGTAGTAGTAGGAGTGGTAGGATTCACTTCAAATTCAATGTTACTTTCTATTACTAATAAAAACACATGTAGAAGCTCAATAGTATTGTTGTAGCAATCCTACAAATGTTCCCCGAGGCTTTAATGAACCCAATAGAAAGTGATACAAGTATGAAAGAATAATAACAATGTGTTATTGAATAGTCTTAAAATTGTCTTGTAGTGCATGAGAGCACATACTCCCATGTGTGAGTGTATTTGGCAACAAAAAATGTTACAAAATTCATTTGTGAGGCATTCAATTCCCTTAGTTGGTGGTGACCGTGTGATCAATAGATAGAACTTCCCATTTTGTGCCAAAAAGTATTGTAGTGAATATTTCTTGGACAAGAGCAATATATTCCTCAATGATAATTGTCCATTCTTATGTGATCACTTCCATCTTGTTAGGTGGTAGAAGATGAGCTAGCAATTATCATTAGTACAAGCCTGTTTTCAAGAGATCGAATTTCTATTTAATTGAAGTGGTTGTGCATTTGCTATTATATAGGCATCATTTCCCTTTTCTAGCACAAGTGAAACTTCTAAGAAAACATGTATTATCTTATCTTGTGGTTGATTATATCTACTATGTGATTTAATGCACAACAATTCATTTTTTTCCATTCAATGTAAGTAGGGACCATTATAAAGAATGATTTAGGTAATTCATCTGAAGAAGTTTATAGATTTAGGTCGTGGCCTACAAAATGCAAACCATGTCTAGAAAGGATTGGAAATACAATGCCCTAGAATAGCATGATTGGGGAATTATTAGTGATTCCAATGTCCAAACACCTATTGTAATGATATTGCAAGGTTGTTTTTCAAATATAAATGATGCAACATACAATGTTTTCATGTCAAGGGACCCAAGTATTTTCAATGTTACTATTATTTAGTACCATGTATATAATTGGACCATTTACTTGTGGAATTCTAGTTCCTCTTGCTCTCTTTACAATGTCCTTGGCAATCGTCACTTGTGGTTGATGCAATGTCAATAATGTTTTCAAAGGAGTGCCAACCACTCGATTTTCCACATTAATGGCCCACATATCTCTATTGGAAGGAATTCAAAATGTGTCAAAAAGTAGTGTGCCATTGGCATGGAAGAGATTGATTCATGAACTAGGACGAACAAATATTAATTAAAGTTAAAGGCAAAGAATTTTATTTTTTCTCATGATTCAAATGAAGTTAAGATTTTATTAAATTTAAAATCATTTGAATAAAAGGTGAGGGTAACCTTGATTAATTATAAAATTGAATTTTATTTTTCAAGTTGTTTTCACTAAGGCCAAAGGGGGGGGCTTGTAAAAATAATAGGTGGAAATGTAATTGGGTGAAGTACCCATGAATGTTTGTTATAGTAGTATTTTATATTATCCTATAAAGAGAATATAATAAGGGCAACCTACAAAAATCATATAGATCTAGTAATATTAAGAATTAACGAATATATCAAATGGATACATTGTAAAATGGTTTATGTTTTAAAAGGGCCCAATATATCCTTCAAATATTCCCTAAAATCAAGATCATGGTAAGATAAGATTCATGTACAATGTTGACTTGCCCTAAAAATCAAAGGAGAGATATTTAACATGATGGAGAATGAGAAAAATAGAGTGATGTGAATAATGACATAATGACAAAGTGATGGCTTTATTAAGCTCGTGAGGAAATATCATATGATTTTATTAAGTCAAATCATGAAAATAAATATCAAGGTTCTTGCTCATTATGTCAAAATATTTTTCCCTAATACCAAAAAAAGAAGAGGATCCCTAATGCATGTTGCCCTAAATATCAAACAAGACTCTAGGATTCATAAGTAGGAAAACAAGAAGAATATGGCAGTCATTCAAAATAGAGAGATTTCAACATCAAAATAGTGGAGATCATTGAGGAACAAATTCAATGAACCACATATTAAGGAATGTAATGGTCAAATGCATTATTTCTTCACTTCGTTAATAGTGCATTTTTCAATTTTTAATGAACAACTTTGTTCTTGCAATGGTGCAAATATTAGAGGGAAGTCCTTCCACATTTCTTCATGTTAGTGTTTTAATGAGGGGATTGTGTGCATTTAATGTTCTATTTTTTCTTGCTCTCCTTCTCTCTTTTCCTTTATTCCTCTTCTCTTTTATTTTCCCTATACATATGGTATGACTTTCATATGTAGCTGGAGGGAAAACTATTGTAGGCACATGTTATTGAAGTTATACTTATAGATTTCTCTCTTTATAAAAGTTTGAATATAATTTATCTACCTACGCTTGTTGAGATCTACATTCCATTGTGTTATTTTTCTTTCTTTCATATTTAGTAGCCTTCATGTGTCTAGACAAGCTCTGATTACTCTGAATGTATAAATCTGCTCTAAAAATGATTAATATATGTTGTGATCAATTTATCCCTCTTCCATATTGTTCATTGGACGAGCCTTTTGTTCAATTTGTGGATCTATCAACTATTTTCGTGCAATTGTTTAAGTGCAAAAGTAATCTTCTCACGTAGTTAATGATCTCTGATCATTCACTTAAATTAGTTGTGTTTGTATATTTACATCAGTTGAAGTGATCTACACCAACATGTACTGAATTTCTTTCTCATAGAAACACTGCTGAGTTTACAAATAAAGACTGTGTTTGTTCTTACTGTAGTTCGCAGTTTGGAAGACCGAAAAATACCAATGACAGAAAAGAAAGAATGTACAGAATTTGCAAAATGCTTCCAAACAATTAGTGATATTTTCGTTTCCAAAAATAACAATCCACTGAGCTTTAAATAATGAGTTGTAAGGCACAACTAACCTTTACAACAGAAGCAACGCTAACGCTTAGATTAAGTCCGTTCCATCTCCAGACTTACAAAAAGACTCAAGGACAGCATCGTACATTAATAAGGATTGGTACAAACAGACATATTCCAGTATAGGCACAGAAGAAACACAGAATCTTAAACTAATTCACAACCTCAGAAACTCACACCTTGCCATGGACCACAGTCATGTTATTCAGAGTTTCTTGATTGAAAACCGTCAACTCCAACCGGCATATTCTCAAAGATTCACGTAGTTTGAGCTTTCACATTGGAAGACCCAACCAGCTCTAATAGTGACGCTAGAAACCACCGTTGATTTACTTTCTTCGCAAGTGTTATTCAACAAGGATTTTCTATTCCGCCCAGCACATCTCAATATTCCCATCAATAGCTTTTATATAACCTGAATCGTATTTTGCTGCTTTCCGACTCCACAAGATTTATCGATTAGAGGCTCTCCTGAATTCGATTATCTTCAAGACGGGTATATTTCTTCAACACATATTATTCGCCAGTCTTATGAACTGTCGTAGGTACCTCGAACTGGTGTATTCAATCGCTTCAATCCATATATGAGTGTCGACTTCAGATATTGTGAAGAAACTCTCACGGGTAATTGAATACTTCGCTCGATATGCAACAAGACTATGTCACGGTGATTTATGAAACTTAATAAATCCCAGCCCGTGTTCTTTAACACTTTCCAGATACAATAATCTCCATCGAATTTCCAAAACTAAGATTTCGATTCAGATCAATTTCAAAAGGTCAATACAATTGCCCAGGGGGCATCTCACAGCACCAAAGGCAATTACTCTACTCAAGCTTTCGGTCCAAGTAGAGTCCAAGAAAATCACTGATGAGCACACAGTTATACTAAGAGGGGTTGAATCAATATAACCACAAATTTTACAAATTTAAAATTTTATCAATCATTATAACACCATTCATTCAACATCAATAATTATTCACATGTGAAGAACACAATAACACCCATATTTACGTGGAAACCCTTGTAGGAGAAAACCATAGAACAAATAATGTATTTTATATATTTATGTGAATTACAATGATAGTAGGCACCAACTTCTAACTTGTTTTGTAGGCACCAACCTACACGAAGCACCAGCTCCCTCAATTTTTAGGCACCAACTCACTGGAGGCACCAACCCCCACTTGTCAAGCACCAACTTAGCAAAAGATAATAACTTCAGAAATAAAGTTTCATCTTCAATGTTGCTTCTTTAACGGATGATGGACAATACTACTCAAATATATCTCTTTCAATATTGCACCAAATCTACTATAACTCTTTTCTTAGATCTGATATAATTCTTCTTCTATATTTGCATTAACTTCTCTTCAATAATCTGCCATAAAAATCTGCTCTCAAATCTGCAATATATCTTCACTAAGATCTGCCTTTTATCTCAACTTAACTCATTTGTGATATAAGATGTCTCTTTAAAGCTCACACAAATTATGTATATTCCTGCTCCTCTCTTCACATAATCATTCTCTCTCACACACTTTATATATATTCATGTTCTTTTATATAGTCATCCTTATCTAACTCTATACATTCAAATCTAAATTGAATCTTATTTTTATATCAATCTTTAATCATAAAGGAGTGCACCTTTAAAAGCAACATGTCCCTTGATTTAATCGCACCACTTAGTTTCAAAAGATCTGACTTGTAATATTAATTGATTGCCTTTATTTCTGTTTTGAAGGATCGTTTCTTTTCATTTAATTAATCTCTTCCTTTTAATAAATCGTTGCTTTTAAAAATTTTAATTGTTCCTTTATAAAAAATTTCCTTTAGAGTTGAAATGAACTTTTCTTTCATTTTATCGCTGATTTTATTTTTTTCTTTATTAACAGGCCAGCATCCTTATTTTATTCACCTTTGTCTTATATGGTTTTGTTTTTATGGGTTGTTCGTTGCAATGATAATAAAAGTTCTTAAAGTAATCACATAAGCATTCAAAGTTCAAACACTGTCATTGAAAACTTCACCATTGCCTTATGAAATTAATAATCATCATATGCTTTTTTAATTTCCGTCTTCTATTTTATTGTCTTATTCTATTTGCTTTTTACTTTTGTCTTTTTTCTGATTTTATAAATGTTAATAATCTTCAAATCGTTGCCTTTTAAAACTGACTAATAATCCTTTAAAATGTTGCCTTTTATAAATGGAAATTTATCATATTATTATCTGCATCTTAAAGTCTCTTATAATATAGATTGTTGCATTTAACTGATGTTCATTTATCTTAATTTATCCTTTAATTAAGATAATAAATTTGTTTGATCAAACTTATATTCCATGTTTGAATGGATCAAACTATTTGAAATACTCTACCAATTTTCATGGCAATCTTGGCTTATTTTTCTTAATTTTCTATCTTTAGGTGAACCTTTAGTTCCTAGTTACACACATAAAATATCTTCCTGCAACTAGAATGCATCTTCAAGCTTTACCTTGACATCAAGCACAATATTTCCAACAATCTTCCCCTTTGTCATTGATGGCAACACAAACATAATTCTTTCCTTTTGCATTGCTCCTCCTTACTCTATTTCTCCCCCTTTGACATCAATGGCAAAGGTTTTCCAACAATGTCTTGCATTTTATGTTCCATGGAGCTATAAGATACTGTTGTGGATAGCTCCCCCTGAGTGTATGCTCCCATCTACTAATTGGATGGGTGTGGGACTACTCCCAATTTGTCCCTTAGATACTCCTCTAACTCATCATCCCTTGACTTTTAAATTACTTGGGTGACTTACTTCCTTTTATATCTTGGTTGTTGAATGAAGAAGATCATCCTCCTTTTGATCTTTTTGTGAAATACTTCTCTTCTTTCTTCTCTTCCTCGTGTTTTTTGATTGCTTTTTGTTATCAATATGACAATTTCCAACAATTGATGCCAATTCATTATCTTCTTTTGATACCAATCCATTGCATAAGTAGATTTTTCTCTACAATTTTCTAAGATACTTCATTTGAGTTATCTTCATGCTTCTCCTCAAATTTGTGTATGAAGTGTATTTTGCACAATCATAGATTTATCCTTCTTCTCATCATTTTGCTCATGTTTCCTTCTCCATACTTTTGTAGACTTTCTCTCCTTTTGTTTATTCATGGTGTTCTTCTTCATGTCATGTCTAGGTGGTTTCACAAAACCACATCTACAAAATTGTGCTATATGTCCATAGTTATTGCACTTGTAGCATACAACATGACTATAATCCACTAAAGGAACAAAGGAGTTATAGTTCCTTCCATAAGATCTTCTATTTTTGTTCCAACCATAATCATATCTCACATGTGTTCTACAATCTCTTGCTTTATGCCCAAAATGATTGCATGAATAGCAATATCTATAAAAGGTACTCTTGAACTTGTATGGATGCACTTGCCTTGAAGGAAATGACTTCTTGAAATTGTTCTTGTTAACTTTTGGAGGAGTGTTTGTCTTCTTAGGAGTCTCTATTGAATATTCATTGCTTGAATTCTTTGGTGCCCCTTTGGAGTCATCCTTATTGTCCATTTGATTTTCTCCATATCCAAGTCCTTTCTTATTGAATGGTGACCTCTATTTATTTAATATATCATCCAAAATCTTGGTGGTACTCTTATCAAACTTGAGTTTGTTGTTTAACTTGGAGGATGTCTTTTGCAGTTCCTTTCTTAAAGAAACTATCTCAGATTCTAAAATTTCACAATCTTCTTTCTTTTTCTCTAGTTGGACTCTTACTTCCTCTTTCATTAAGTATCCTTCTCTCATCTAAAATTTTAGCTCGACAATTATATTCTCTGATTCTTCAATATTTTGTACTAACACTATATTAGATTCATTGTTCTCTTGAACTTGTAGCTTTAGTTTTTGGTTCTCCTTTCTAAGCCTCTTGATCTCATTGTAGGCATAATGGGGTTCCTCCACAAGATCCAATACACTATGACATTCATCATTTCCTTCTTCTAAGTTTATATCAACATTCTCATCATATTTTGTAAACTCCTTTTCTTCTAAGTTCATCTCCTCTTTTCTTCCATTCAAAAGGTGGTTTTCTCTTTCGACGATATCATCTTTTGTTTCTATTGTCATTCGTGTTTCATTCGTCACCCCATTATTTTTGCTTGCTTCTTTGTCATTACTTGCATTTGATTTTGTTGGTGCTTTGTCATCAAAAACGTGATTGGTATTTCCTTTTCCATTATTTCCTTTTCTTCTTTCCATGTGTGCTCTGTAGATCTACCTTCTAGTTTGTTAGACTAATTCAAAGGAACCCGCTCTGATACCAATTGATGAGCACACAGTTATACTGAGAGGGGAGTGAATCAGTATAATGAAGCGTTTACCAATTTAAAACTTTATCAATCACTATAACACCATTCACTCAACATCAATAATTATGCACATGAGAACACAATAACAACGATATTTACGTGGAAACCCTTGCGGGAGAAAACCACGGTACAAATAATGTACTTTATATATTTATGTGAATTACAATGATAGTAGGCACCAACCTACTAGAGGCACCAACCTCTAACTTGTTTTGTAGGTACCAACCTACAAGAGCACCAACTCCCTCAATTTGTAGGCACCAACCTATTGGAGACACCAACCCCCACTTTCCAAGCACCAACTTAGCAAAAGATAATAACTTCAGAAACAAAGTTTCACCTTCAATGTTGCTTCTTTAACAAATGATGGACAATACTGCTCAAATATATCTCTTTCAATCTTGCACCAAGTCTACTATAACTCTTTTCTTAGATTTGAGATAATTCTTCTTCTATGTTTGCATTAACTTCTCTTCAATAATCTGTTATAATGTTGATTACAAATCTGCCATAAAACTTTGCTCTCAAATTTGCAATATATCTTCACTCAGATCTGCCTTTTATCTCAACTTAACTCCTTTGTGATGTAAGATGCCTATTTAAAGCTCACACAAATGATGTATATTCCTTCTCCTCTCTTCACATAATCATAATTATCTCTCACACACTTTATATACATTCTTGTTCTTTTATATAGTCATCCTTATCTAACTCTATACATTCAAATCTGAATTGAATTTTATTTTTATATCAATCTTTAATCATCAAGGGTTGCAACTTTTAAAATCAACATGTCCCTTGATTTAATCGCACCACTTAGTTTCAAAAAATCTGACTTTTAATATTAATTGATTGCCTTTATTTATGTTTTGAAGGATTGAAGCTTTTCATTTAATTAATCTCTTCCTTTTAATAAATCGTTGCTTTTAAAAATTTCAATCGCTCCTTTATAAATTGTTTCCTTTAGAGTTGAAATGAACTTTCTTTCTTTTCATCGTTGATTTTATTTTTGTCTTTATTAACAGGTCAGCGTCCTTATTTTATTCACCTTTGTCTTATATGGTTTTGTTTTTATTGGTTGTTCGTTGCAGTGATAATAAAAGGTCTTCTTAAAGTAATCGCGTAAGCATTCAAAGTTCAAACACTGTCATTGAAAACATG
>VDFB02337081.1:0-41738 GCA_007258455.2 Sequoia sempervirens | reverse complement strand
ATATATTTATTTATTTATTTATATTAATATATTAATATTTTATTTTTATATTAAAATAATTTTTAAAATATAATGTATATATTAATATTTAAATTTAATAGTTATATATTAATATACCTTTTTTTCTTGCTTTTCTATTTTTTCTTTTCAATTTCTAACATTTTTTGCTTGCTGGACCATAGGATGCTTTTTTTTTTTTGCATTTCTAGGATTCCCCCTAAAATTTTGATGATCAAGGATGGCCTCAAGGACATTTCCTACCCATCCCTATATCCCTAAAACATCTTGGGGATGTGAAGGGCTCGAAAAGTCCAAGTGACATATCCCCATGTAACATTGTATTTAGGAAGATATGCTATTACATTATTAATATATTAAAATAAATATATATTATATATTTAAATTTTATATTAATATTGATATATTTACAGTTATTTGTTTTTAATATACTAATATTTTTATTTTTATTTAACTTAATATATTAATATTTGATATTTACTTATTTATATAATATTTTATATTCATATTATGGAATGATTTTAAAAATATAATAATATATAAAAATATTTAAATTTTATGTTTATATATTAAAATACTTTTTAATATTATTTATATTGTACAGCCATATTGAGCCATACCAAACCCAGAAAAATAAATTGCTGTACTGGCAAACCCCGAACCTGTACCAGATATATATATGCACGTGTATATATATATATACACATATGATGTTTTTCAAGTGGAATTTCTAAGAAATTTCCAAATTCCATATATTTTTGGATTCCCTCCTGTTCCAATATGGATTTCTGAACTTGGTAAACATGCTATAAACAACAATCAGAAGTATAAATAGAACATGGAACCATTGACACACAGAACAATGTTGGCAATTAAAAATGAATTTGAAATTTCTGTACAAGGAAAATCTTTGAGAAGAGAAAGAAAGAATATCGAAAAGTATATACAAACAGCTTCCAAGAACACCTATGTATTCATTATTTGGCATACAATGCATATTTAATACATAAGTGCAGAACAGAAACTCAATAGATGCCAGGGGAAGATGAAAAGTTCATATTGCAGCCATTACTAGGATGTTGTCAAGTTCATGCTGTGTAGATCAAATGGGCACAATGAAAATTGCCACCACACTGACTTGGCACTGGGACTGAATTGGCATTGGAGATCAGCACTAAGTGAGCAATTGTCACAAGATGATGTCAGCAGTAGTGCTGTAAGTCAATGTCTCTACTGCCTTTGAAGAGGCACTGCTTGGAGCCACCAGACAACCACCATGGCACACAGAACCTCCCAAGTCAAATGGCCATCTAGATCATTACTGAGCCAAAGCTCTACGCCCAGTAAGGTGTAATGCAGGTTCCTTAGGACATCAATCAATTAGTATCTAGGTTACAAAGTTCACAGCAAATGTAGAACTAAACTCATAGAACTGTTTCAGCAAATAGTATTAAGCTTTTTAGCTTTCATCTCCAGATAGATAGTCAATTTAAATTTGTTAGCAAATGTATGAAAGGATCCCTATAAATGTATTTAGCAAAATGTCAATTCACTTGGCCAAGGTGGATAAAATTGCATGATAATTACTTTCGTGCCAATTACCATGCAGCATTATATGTCTATTTTAAATTTTTATGTGAGTATGAACTGCATCTTTCCAAAAAACATGACTGATATTTCAAATAAGCATGTAAGGTCATTTGTGTAGCGACAAAGACAAGTTTGGCCTACTAAAAAGGAAACCAGAAATGATATGTGTTAGTTTTATGATCAGATTTAATGCACAGAAATTAATTCAAAAATCAGACACTAAAACACAGCAGATATCCTGGGAAAACCCTCCTCTTGAGGGAGAAAAACCCAGCAACAATATATCTCTTATATATTGAATCAATACAATAATGATCTCCTTACAAGAGGCCGATATGCAGGCCCAAATACAAGCACCAATGAATGATGCAACACAGCAATACAAGAAGACAATTCACTGATGAAAAACTCAGCCTCTAATAATATCAAACTGCCTTGAGAAGAACTCGCACTTGTGATGGAGAACGAACTAGGATGAAATCTCAATGATACACAATGGGAGATATCATCGAATATATATACAAATGGTGGGGAAAGGACGTGACCTTTCAAGACAAGTCGGCCACAAGAGAGAACACATCTCATCTAAGAATCATGACCCAAAGGAAGGAGGGCGACTCTAGAAAATTGCGTCCTTATGAAGAATGAGGTCGGCCTCATTAAATTGCAACTCTTCATCCATCGTGCCTCTTCATTAATAAATGTAATTGATGTCTCTTCATAACAACATGTCGGTCTTAACAAATGAATGTAACTCTTCAATAATCGTGCCACTTGATGACTCAATAAATTAAGAAAAGAGATCGCTGGAAGAAGTAGCCTGATGCTGCTAATAACATCAACAATCCCTCTCAGCTAGGGATGATACTTCCAGCTGCACAAGACATATCACCTCATCATGATATCTACCACAATGGCTACAACCATATTTGGAAAAGAAGGATATCACCTCATCATGATATCAGATATCACCTCAACATGATATCAACCATAATGGCTACAACCATGTATGGTATGTACAAGTGTTCATCACTTGCATGATGTTGTCACCTCAACATGACTTTCACCATGGCTCTCCTAGAGGGTGAAACACAAGTACAAGAAAATCATCACGGACTCTCTCGCGTGATGCTATCATGGAGTCACACACATGACATCCACCATGGCTCTCCCAGAGGGTGGAATCAAGGGATTTCACCTTGAACTTCTCTCACTAAGAAGAACTAATTACGGAGGATCACTGATACTGAGACTCCTTCTCAATTAGGGCTAGATTCTCCACCATACCAAGCTTATCTCGAAAGTACACAAACTTTATCCTAGAGAGAGGCTTGGTGAGAATGTCTGCCATCTGCTCATCAGTGCCGATATACCTCAACTGTATAGCTTTCCTCAATACCATATCTCTGATATAATGGTATTTGATCTCCACATGCTTAATTTTGTCATGGAACACAAGATTGACATAAAGCTTCACACAGCTTTGGTTATCACAATGAATGATAGTAGGCTCCATTGATTGTCCAAATCAATCCTGCAAGGAGCTTACGAAGCCACACTGCTTCCCGAGCTACCACACAAGCTGCAATATACTCTGCCTTTGCTGTACTCAATGCTACAGATGACTGCTTCCTACTGCACCAGGAAATCATAGCAGATCCCAAACTAAAGCAACATCCAGAGGTGCTCTTCCGATCAGTGACACACCCTACCCAATCAGAATCAGTATAGCCATGCAACTCCAAATCCACACCTGAAGAATATCTTAATCCATATCCAACTGTGCCTCGCAAGTATCTCAAGATATGCTTCACTGCAACTAGACATATTTGCCTTGGTTCACACATGAACTGACTAAGTGCACTCACTACATAGCAAATATCTGGTCTAGTATTGACTAGATAGATCAACAATCCAATCAATTGTCCATATAGAGGATCCACCAGATCTAAACTAGCTGCAGCCTCCTTAAACATCTTCTTCGGGTTCAGTAGACTCCCTTTGAATCTTCAAGTACTTGCATCAACCTCTGACATGTTCGTCCAAGATTGTCTGCAACACTTGCCTTAGATAAATGTTTTCCAGCGCACACCTCTGGTACTATAGAGAATTCAGGATTGTCCTCCTCGACTTCATCCCAGGTCACACTATTCTGAATAGGTTTGTGGAGCTACCAATGTCAAATCCAGATGACTGTCTTGTGCAATTCTGATCTCAGCAGCTGAAGAGGTCTTTCAAGGATTTAACACTTGGCCTTGCAACACTGCAACCTTCACTTCTTCTCAGTGAGTCGCAGAACTCCCTCTTGATCCCTACTTCAGAGATTGCAAAGAAGTCTTCTGGAAGTGAACTCCCTCTAGCCACCAACTCAGCCCTATGGCTGCAAGTTGTGACTTCACGCTTGATCATTTCTTTAGTCGGCATGACTTCCTCACAAGATGCCTCAAGCTTTTCATCAATAAGCAATCTCTCATCACCTTCTTGCCCCTAGATCTATCCGGGAAGCATTTTTGGAGAGAGATTACTAGCAGAACTTTTATAATTATCCAAAGAAATATCAAGGCTAGAATCATACAAGGTTTACTATTCCAAGTTATAGTATGAATACATAATAATTTATGAACAATATTAAAGCATAAATAAATGAATCAACCTATAAGAGAAATATATCAAAAAAATCAGAATAAAGGGATAAGGAAACTTATCTTTATTGAATTCTAATAAAACTCTTTCTTCCATCTTTTACTCTTCTTGAGAGTGTTAAACTCAGCACATCAAAAGGTAATCTGCACAACTACAGATTTCTTGAATGCATTATGCAATTAGCATGTAGAACTAACTTTCTTCAAGAGTTCAAGGCTCTATCAAAGTTCATGCATTTGAGAATGATATCGATGTGACCAACTAATCACCATCGAAATTGCAATTCTCTTTTTATTTCAAATTCACACTCAGAAATCTTCACAACCAACATAAAATAACTTGCAACAAATGAAATCTTCAAAGGATCTTATGCTAGAGAACACAATTCAAGAGAAACCAATATCTCTCTTTACTAATTACAAGATCCAACTAAATGATATAAATTAGCAAACAAAGAATACTTATTTCTTTAAATATTCCGATGGATGCAAATACTAGACGCAGTAAGATACGCTGCTCTTGCGCATAAATCAGCACACAACCTTCACGGCTTGAACACAGGCCCATGGCTTAGAATAGAAATTCCCTAGAATCCTTCTGAGGAGAGATCTCATCCACATCCACAAATGAAGCATGCTAATTAGGCCTAGTGGGGCAATCCTTTGCATAGTGACCAAACTTGTCACAACGAAAACATTGGACTTTGGAGACTGTTGTCATTAAAATCTTAAAAATAGAAAAACTAATACTTGAAATAAATACTTTGAAAACATTGGACTTTGGAGACTGTGGGGCAATCCTTTGCATAGTGCTCCTGGTCTTTTTGACCATGTCCTCAGCTTCAAAATGAGTATACTCTTGCTAGGGTTTGATATAAATACTGTCATAAGCTCGCGTTAAGTCTAAAACCCTAAAAAACCCTAAGTCCTAGCAGTGTGCTTGCACTTTTGTTATATTCGCACGTTGACATCCTATCGCCCATTGTCGGTACATTAAGTCACAACCTTGAGTCTCTTATTCATTTGTTTACTGGCCCCTCATGCCTAATGCTACCACTTAGACCCGTGAGTTAAATTAATTCATTATATCCCTAAGGTCTAAAGTCTCACTCCTTATTTTATTATTAAGTTGGCCCCTTTTTGTCCCTAGTTGACGATAAGTTTTTTTAAGTGCATGTGCATATTAATACCCTTAAGTTACCTACACTCAGTATGTGGACCACACTTAAACCCTTCCTGCAAGAGTATTTTATTGAATAAAAGGTCTACGAAACCAATGAAAAGTTGACAAATGGCACATTTCTACTAGATTTCGCAGTTCCGCGGAAGGTTTAATATTAAAGGAAAAGGTTGGTCGTGGAACCACAGTAATGGTGACATGTGGGGTGTTAGGGGTTACTTAATGCTATGTGACCGTCATGCAAACCATATGAGTGCCACATGGCACAATCTTAAGGCATTCTACGAAGTCCCTCAAAGGGGGCCCATAGGTGTCTTGTGGAATTGCGGAAAAAGGACACTTGGCACAATCAGCGAGCATTTCATTAAAGGTTTCTTTCAAATGAATCGAGAGGTTGACACGTGGCGTGTTTTTACTGGTTTCCACCATTCTGTGGGACTCAAGGAGGGACCACATGCATGCTACGGAACCATAGAAAAGGGGACATGTGTCAAGTATCAAAACTACCAAGGTGGACACATACCCAAATCACAAAGTTTTGTTAGGTTTTGCATGAAAGGCTAGAATTTCAATGCGCTGATAAAGTGACACGTGGCTTGATCTTAAGGCATTCCGCGGAGTTCTTTGTAGCGGTCTGATTTGCATGTCACGGAACTGCAGAAAGCTGCCATGTGGCCAATAATGACATCAGCCACTCTTGTCATGTTGACGACATGTCTCATGGTGAGCTGTAAAGATGGTCCCGCATGGATTAATCCTATTGGCCGAGTATCTTTTCAACTCATGTCAAATATTTTCAAACCGATCAAATGGCTAACGACTATCAAATCTCGTATGTTTGCCCGATGATCAACGGCCCACATTCAAACTCAGAAAACGGGTGTTTTCGTGCTCTGGCTCGAGTATGCTGAGAGTAATGGCGGAAAAGATGGCTTTTCATCTTATCCTGAGTGTTTTCTCTCCTATAAATGCTGCAATCAAATCAGAAAAACAATTCACCTCGCATTCTAAGCATCCGAAGAGATGAATTTGCAAAGCTCAAGAACACTCAACGATAGTTAGGGTTTTCAGAAGTGTAAAAACAAGTACATATGTGACCAAGAAATTCACTCAATTTGCTATTATAGGGTTTGCAATTTTGACAAACATAAATTTTGAAACTAAAATTGGGTTAGGGCATGCATTTTGTTATTTTGAATTGTTTGAATTGCCTTAAGTTGTTGTCTAAAAGCTTTCGAAAAACCCTAAGAAATCTGTCACTAGAAAACCCTACTTTCAACTTTAAATTGAAATCATGAGTCCACCAAAGAGCCAACCCTCCTCTTCAGCCCCAAAGAGAACTCTAGATGAAGACTTAATTGCCAAACTTCCTGGCTCATCCTCAAAGAAAATCAAGGTGCATGGTCCTGGTGCTATGGATGGCCTGGTAGATGATGCATATGAATGTAGAGATGCGGAAATTCCCATGTCTGGTTGGCAGTTGTTTTGTCACTGGTATGGAAAGAGAAATTTGAAGGTCCCAATTTCAAATGTGTGGACATATGACTTGGGAAAGATGGTAGTACCCAATGTCTTTGTGGATGTTGATTTTCTTAAGGCCATTGCAGCAAATTATGATGAGAATGTAAGAGTGATTAGGGCTGCAAGTGGCAGTGTGCTGGTTAGGATTGATAAGGCCTCTATCTCTGAGGTGTTCAAGTTGAATCTAGCTGCCAACAAGGCAATTGACTTTGAATCATTCAAACAGAAATATCAACAAGATAGGAGCAATTTCGGAGCTCACTGGCTCCCAAGGTTCAGATTGAAATTTTTTGACAAAAAATCTATCAGAATCCCTCCTAATGAGGTGGAGCCTTTCAAATTGGATTCTTTTGAGGATTACTTTATCAAGACTTTATTATGCTTTATGCCAAATCCTTGGAGGGGATAAGCAGGAGAGGATCCCAATCCATCTGATGTACATGGCTGCAGACATCCAGAACCCACTTGTAAATAATGAATTTGATTTTGCAACTTATGTTGCAAATGCTATGCATAAACAATTGGTAGAAATCAAGAAGAGCAGCAAAATGATTACCTTCAGATGGTATTCATTGCTCTGCCATATGTTCCTATATGCAAGAAAGAAAGAATGGGGCCCTGCACTACAAATTTAGGCAGATGATGAAAAGGACAACTCTATCCCAATCCAATGTTGGACACATGTTTGGGAAAGAAATTATGATGAAGCAAATTTTGTCATTTTTGAAAATCACTTTGTCAGAAAGGTACTCAAAATTTTGGGAGTTGCAGAAGTCAAATTGCAGCAGGTGATTTTGGACTTCTTGAGGCCAATGGAGAGGAAGCCTGAGTTGGGAATTCAGCACAATTGGGGAGATTATTATCTCCATTTGGATTGTATAGTTTTGAGAGTATATGGATGCCCTATTGGGCCACATCTTTTGCCAAGATATGTGCCTCTCAGGTTGGCATTTATGGAGATCATTTAGCAATTAAGTGAAACTAATAAGTTTCATCTTGGTGGACAAGAGAAAGGCACATTCTTTCCTTATATCACCATTTTTGTTGATTTCAGTATGAATAGAGATGGGCTAGATAAATTATACCCTATATTGAAGAGATACAGGATGGCTCAGGAAACTGCAAGAGCCTTTGATCCAAAGGGTTTCATCAATCAGCTCAAAGTTAGCATAAAGAGGTCAACATATGGCCATCAAACATACTTCAGTGAGGATGTCATCAGGAACTGTAAAGATGACAAGGAAGTCAATGAGATAAAAGTCATGTGGACAGCATTCAAGAAAACTGAGGATGCTAAGAAACAGAAGGATGCTAGCTATAGGGTGCATATGTAGAGATCAAAGACCCAATTACAAGGATCAAAATGATCCTGCAAAATATAGATAGAATAATTGGAAAAGACCCTGCCCTTGAAGAAAGGCCCACCTATCAGCCCCCTCCCATTCAACCATTCATTTATTCTTTTAAGAGAAGGCAGAGAGGGCCTGTAATAAGGGAGTCTGCCCAGCAATCCCCTCCTCATGCATAATTGCCTCCATCTCCTCCACAAGCTCCCCCTTCCCCTCCTGATGTAATCATTCTTGAGTCCCCTCCAAGGGAGCAGCCACAGAAGAGGAGAAGGGTTGAGCAACCACAATTGGTTGATTATCCCATTGGTCTAGATGAAGATGGTGACATTGAGCTGACCAAAGAGGAAGTTAATAAAGAAATGCCCTCCCCGCAAAGAGCATCAGAAATAAGGCTACCTCAAAGTAGGCTTGGCATTAACATTATAGTGGGGAGGGACAATGCCAATGATATCAACGACTTAGCCTGTAGGCAGTTCATGGATGACAATGAGTTTGTTAAGTCCCAAGAGTTTATAGAATTTGTCCTAAGGTCCAAGAGAGAAGAGTACCTCAGAAAGCTGGAGCAGGAAAAGGCAAATGTTCCTTAGGAGAAATATGAAGAAGTATCTCAGAAGGTACTTGCAGAAATGAGGTTCAATGCTAGGAACATCACCCCTGAAGAGGGAAGAAAGATGGTAAGGGAGAGTGGATTATTGCTTCTCCCTCAATGGGACATTGCTTCGGCTATTGCATTTGATACAATAAGGAGGTAGGACCAAGAAGTATTCTCTTCTGAGGATCAAGCAGCAGCAGCACTATTTGGATCAGGATTCAACCCTAAGTGGAAACCCTTGCTGTTTGGGCTCTTGCCCCCAATACAAATAAACCTCAAGTTGCAGAGGCAACATAGGACATAAGGGGAGGCTTGGTAATAAAGAGGGTGTCTGACACCTCAGCTGTTGAAGCTGCCACATTGGCAGTTGACAATGCTAAATTTAGCAAAGCCACTACAGAGGCCCTCCAAGCTAAGTATGACAAATTGTTGCAAGATCATCTTGCCTTAACTGCTGAATATAATAAATTGAAAGTAAAGGAAGCACAATCAGCATCCTTTATCAGCACACCAGGGGCTAGCTCTTCTTCTGCACCATCATCAGAAGATTTGACAAGAGAGAATGAAGAATTGAAAGAGAAAATGAGGGAGTTGGAGGTACTTGTGAAGAATGCTCGAGAGATTAAGGAAAAGGAAAGATTTCATATTGTGTCTAATCTTTTGGGACATCTATTGTCCAAAATTTTGAAAAGGGTGGAACCTGCTCATAGGGATTACACCAATCTAGTAAAGGCATTTGAAAGGGTTGTCAGAGATAGGGAAAACACCAAGAGTTTATGACTAGGTGGGTCCCTGGAATAAATGCACTACAAGGAATATTCAAGGGAGCAGCCCATGACCCCAACCCACCAGAGGGTGTTTCATCCATTTACAATATGGCAAAATTGCTAGGAGAAATGCAAGCATACATGGACCAGTTGGTGGAGAAGGTAAAAACAAGGCTGACGCATTTTAAAAACATAGAAATCAAAATAATGCCTCATATCAGAGATGAAAATTGGGGGATAAAAGAAGTCTTTCAATGGAAATCCCAATTCAAAGCATTAGCCCCCACTTGTTCTTTCTTCATTTGTGATGGTGATCAGGTGGATATATAACTTCTTAAGACCTGTGTGGATAAATTGATAGATACAGATCAACTTTTAGATGCTTTTGAAAAGGAGACTTATCAAATCCTTTCTAAATATACTCGTTATATGTATAACATTGATTTACTTCTAGCAGTCAAGTGGCCAGATGAGAGGGAATATGAGGCTTGGGATAAGAAGTATAATCACTTGGAAGGATTATAAGTATTTTTGCCATATACATTAAAGAACTAAGTCACTTGGCCTATAATTCTTTCATTCTTTATGTACCTGGGAGGTTTGGGCATTCTTTTGTCTTTTGTGGTCTACTCAGCATCTCCTCGAACAGTTCAAACAACTTTAGAGGAGAATATGCTTTCAGTTCGTGAGATGAAGCCTTAAAGATTCATCATTCTCTTCTTCGTCATTGCAGTATCAGCAAGTGGCTCCTTCTTCAGTTCAAACAACTTTTGTCTTCTAGTGGAACATTCCTTTTGTCTTTTGCAGGAGGTTTTGTCTTTTTGTCTCTTTCTAGGACAAGATTGTCAAGGGAAAATGTAACATCTGTCCTATGGCCTGAAGCTTGTTCGCTCCCTTGTTTCTATAAAAGGGAATTCAGTGCCATTATACAAGGATCTTGAAAATTTGTAAGCAGAGCAACTTTTGTATGTCAGTCTGTATATGTCCAGTTTAAGTCTTGTTAGGAAAGGATGCCAATGTGATTGGTAATTTTGTATAATAGTACTAACATTTAGAATCCGATACATGACAAATTTTGCAAGAAAATTGTCTCCTACATGTATTTACACTTCAGCATTTATGAATAAAATTAATCAAGGATCTATTTTTGTTCATCTTTGCAATCTTTCCTATGTATGAATGTTTCTTTCATTGATTTTACTCAAGCAGTAAATTAAGTATACTTTGTGAGAAATGTTGAATGTTTTAGATATCTACAGGGATTTGTAAGTAGAATTAATTGCAAAATTCTGAGGGATAGTAGTGCAATGCATCATCATTAAGCTTAAGTTAGAATCAATACTGTTATAAGAATTTTCAGTTGTGCTTCCCTTGACTCCGTGGCCTAGATCTAAGGCACCAGTCTGTGCAATCCTCATTATAAACTTCATGATCAACAATTTCAATGAACAATTTGCAATTCAAGCAATATTTATTGCATAATATTATTTGCATGTTCTCAGATCTTAAATACATAAACTCCAAGAATTTAGCCCTTTCAATGTGTTTATCTGTAATTCAGAATTCTTGATCTGTAAAAGAGAACATATTTGTTTAAAGCAATATCTGGAGTAAATTACAAGAAATCTTAAGTGATACTGCATAGGATCACCCTCCTAGGTTCTACAAAGCCTGAAGTGCAGAGGAGAAAATTGTGAATTGTTACTTTTATAAGAATTTTCATTTGTGTTTCCCTCGACTTCGTGGCCTAGGTCTAAGGCACCAATCTATGCAAAATCCTCATTATAAACTTCATGATCAACAATTTCAATGAACAATTTACAATTCAAGCAATATTTATTGCATAATATTATTTACATGTTCTCAGATCTTAAATGCATAAACTCCAAGAATTTAGCCCTTTCAATGCTTTAATCTGTAATTCTTGATCTGTAAAAGAGAACATATTTGTTTAAAGCAATATCTGAAGCAAATTACAAGAAATCTTAAGTGATATTGCATAGAATCACCCTCCTAGGTTCTACAGAACCTGAAGTGCAGAGGAGAAAATTGTTAAAATCTTTCTCCTGTTCATTGTCCAACCCATAAAATGATTGAGCATAAGAATTGGCTATTCATTTGGGTCATCTCTAAGATTCAGTTGGAGTTTTATAGCATAAAAACAAACCAACGGCCTGGAAATGGGAATCCCATCTAAGTGCCATTTTTCCAATAGTTACAATTAGATAATTGTCCATCAGCTTATCCACAAGCAAAGCACTATGTTTTGTGTGGACATCAGCCACTCTTGCATGGAAAGGTCTTGCCATCAAGTAGCCGGTCCAGTAGCTAAGACCAGGTAGTCATCTATTAGCTAATCTACACCGAATTGTTGGGTTTCGTGCAAGATTCCGTTTGCATAGGAAGATTAATTTAATGCACAACATTATGTGCATGGGAATTAATAGTTTCATTCACAACCTTATTTGCATGGGACCATGACTTATGCAAAATATTTATCTTGATGGGAATACAAGATGTTACTTACATGGAAAACTTATCTGCATGCTTAGGAAACTTTCGACAATAATACCATTGTCTAGCCTAGTAGAGATTTTATAAATGATTAGCTACTCATTCTGTAAGTAAATGGACTATAACATTGTAGTTTTAAGCATACATTACAAACTTGCTGAGTACTCACCAGACTCACGAGTATTCACATAGAATTTTACAAGCTGAGTTAATTGACCACAAACATATAGGGATTTTTTTGCCAATTTTCCAAACACTATTGTTTATGTTTTTGTGCTTTTTTCACCAAGTAAATCAACCACTAAACACTATGCAGACTCGTTGGATGCAGAATGACTGTAACACAGGAGCAATCATGGAAAAACATGCAAAAAACACTGAAAATACATGGGTTTTAACTTTTTAGTCTTTTCACAGTGTTTTTTAATGTATTATTTTGCTGAGTTTCTTCTATGTTCAAGCACCGAGGGTTTCTACATGCTGAGTGAAGATTTTTTCATATAGGAGCAGCTGGGAACCAATATATGTTTTTTTGAGGAATTTAAGTGTTTCTTTAAGTTGCAAAGATTATGCTGAGTTGCCAAGTCTGAGTCAAATTTGGGTCTCCCAAGTTTTTGCTAAGTCCAAGTTTGCGAACTATGGATTTAACTTTTAAGTGTTGTTTCACTAAGCGCAGATAACTTCCAATTCTACAGGTTATTGGTTGACTTGTTCTAGCAATTCCTATTCATTTTTATCTTTCAAAATTCAAAGCTATTTCTTGAAATCTTGTTGTATAAAACAAGTCAGCTCTACAATTGCATAGGGTAAATTTCAGATAAGAAGGCCTTACCAAAAATGGAAATGCAATGCTGCACTGAAGCAGCTAAATTTCAAATTGTAAAGAAGACAGCTAGTCAATGATAATAAACCACAACTTTTTATGCCAACACAAGTTCAAACAAATTGGGATTTCATATGTACAGATCTTTTACTCACCCAAGTGTATACGAGTTACATATAAATATGAATAAGTGGTTCTACTCACTGTGTGGGTTGGTTAGTTGGATTTTTTAATGTCATACTTCATTCTCAAACGGAATACTTAAAAACTTAAAATGTCTTACATATTCCTAATGCCTTGTAAATGAGTCGCTCGGCAATGTTGCATATCTATCCTGCAATCAGGAATAATCATGGGTTCTCAACCTTCTAGCAACCATGGCTACTGTAATGCAGCTTCATGAAGGTGCACATCTCTATTTCATCAGAATTCCTCTCCATTTTCTCTAAAGTGATTATTAGAATTGCAATTTGCGATCATTCAAGGCAATTGAGTCACTAAAAGCAGCTAAAATGTTTAAGGCTCTTTTGTAGCAATATTTGAAACAAGAACATAATTTAAAGCCTTTTTGCCAGCATAGATATATATATATATTAACCAAGCATATACATGGTATCAAATAAGCCAATGTAAATACTATATTCGCAGGGTCTAAATATCAATGTGTGTACCATACGCGCGCACACACACGTGCAATGAATCTCCATTTTGAATATTTACCATTAATGTCTATCTTTTTTCAATTTGATAAGGAAATCATTTTCATAAAATCCGCCTCAAAAAGTCAAGATTATTTTCATATGAGGAGATTAGTTTTACCAGGTAAATGCTGTGGAAATGCATGGCACACCAATGACTTGAAACCAACCTTTCTCACAATAGTTTCAAATATGGCCATTCTTGATTTCTTTGCCTGGTCAGCCAATACAAAAGAGAGATCAAACTTGACGAACTTGTGCATATCTTGTGAGATTTTAAATATATTTATTTTACTTTTTCATTGGATGAGTCACATCCATGTTGTAGATATAAAACAATTTCCAAGTCCACTGGGCAAAAGTTAACCGCTTATAGTTTGATTGAATCCACATCTGAGATACCATTTATAGTGCCCCCTAATTTATAATGCAGATAAATACTATCCACATGCTTAAGAGGCAATGTTTTCTTCTTCAAACAGGTAATCATTAAGAAAAATTTATTCATATACAAAATACCGTGAAAGTGGGGTTCACATTTAGATCCAAAAATCCACATCACTGAATTAAAAAATTGAATCAAAAAATAGCTAAATGTAATAATGGTAAATTCTGGGGCTAGGTCTCTTTTAGATTTTAGTTAATCTGTAGAAATTTAGCTAATGTTCAAAACATGTATCTGGAAGCAAACGTGTGCAATTCTTAATGTGCCATCATTCCAAGCATAGTTAAAAAAACCTTTCAAGTACTCACCAACAACTTGGTAACAAGCAATTGGGTGAGTAACATACGGATTAAAACCAGCCAACAAGTTACTCACCACCAAGTTCTTGGCAATACTTCCCAAGATTTGCTGACATTTTGCAGAGTACTCTCCAAAACCTCTCCAGATAGCAGAAAAAGTGTTTTTCCCATTTTTTTTCCATTGCCACTGATTTAAACAATTTTTCAACAACTTTTCATAACTATGCAAGAATTAAATTCATTTCTTATGCTCGTTAACACTGTTTAGCATGTTATTTAACTGGATGTTATGAAATTATGAATTTTCTTAAAATGACAAGTTTTTCCCTGGTCTAAGTCCAAGTCAACATTTTGGCCTGCTGAGTTTTTGCCAGGTCTGAGTTATTGAACTATGATTCCAAGCACTGACAATGAAAAGCCAAATGCAATCAGCAATGTAACAAATGACAACTGAAAACCAAATCTAATCCCATATTTGTTATTTTCATTTATTTATTTTCACACAGCATATGCCATAAACACATTAACCCATCCTTGTCATTTTCCACAAATGAATGACAAAATATACTAAAATAAAGGCATCATAATTTTACAAAGCATATGAAGTAAGTGTTGGCAGATGGTCAGTGCTCCCCTCAGGATTCGTGACATGGACTAACCGCCTCCCGTGGATCCATTAACTCTGGCAATTGTATCGGTCACTAACAGGTCAATCTTTTGGTGCAACGGCAACTGTAAGCCAACAAGTGGTATCAGACCCAAAGGTGCCAGGTTCAAATCCCCTCGGGTAATGCTGAGGGGGAGTTTGTTGGCAGATGGTCAGCGCTCCCCTCGGGATTCGCGACATGGACTAACCGCCTCCTATGGATCCGTTAATCTGGCAGTTGTATTGGTCATTAACAGGTCGATCTTTTGGTGCAACGGAAACTGTGGGCCAACAGTAATTGGAGTAAACAAATAAAATGTGAAGAGCATCAAGCAAATTGGAAAACCTAATTGGCAACTCCCCATTTTATTTTATTTTTCTTCCACTACTGTTATTCTGTTTTACATAATAGAGTGGTTCTTAATGTCTAAGCCTCATTTGGGAACTCTCAACATCTTAAAAGTCTCCTCCTTTAGCCCACAGAAAATGCCTCTTATTTAATTATATTTTCAAGTATGGCAGTCTGGAGGCCAATTTTTGGGGACAGCGGGGGAACGGCAGTGTGTATTTGATTCTTTATGCAATGACATGTCTTTGGGATGCAGAATTCAAAGAAAGGCAATTTACTTGGAGCAAGAGAAGACAAAAGGACCAATTTATAGCAGTAAGGTTGGATATGTTCCTAATAAGTCTGGACTGGTTTGTAGTGAGCAAAGTTGCAAACAGATGGATCCAAATATTCACATGAAATCAAGATCAAATCATTAATAAATGTCTCTGAGCATTGAAGACGATAAAACCCAACAGATCCCTTTTAAATTTGGAATGATGTGGAATCAGAATCCAAGTTTTGTAAATACACTAAAAGAATAGTGGAGAATAGAAGTGAGGAGATTAAAAAACAAAATGATATTATGCATCGACGTGCTTGGTTCTAGCATGGTAAATAGCATCTTTTGCTAGACAAATTGCACTCTGTGCATCACACTAAATGGTACAAATAGAAGTAGAAGTTTACGTATGTGAAGAAAAGGCCACAGACTGGAACAAAAAAAATTAGCAACCTCTATAAAAGGAAGGGAAAAATTAATAAAGAAATAGAATTAGTTCAGAAAGACATATGGGTGGAAAGAAAGAGGATTTGCAGCATAAAGAGAAATAAAACACAGATGAGTTCCAAAGTGTACTAAGAAAGAAAGGAACTTATTGGAAACAAAAGTCGAGCAAACTGACTAGAGGGAGATAGAAACACAAGAGTTCTTTCATATATCAATAATAGTTTAAAGAAAAGAGAAACAAATTACACAGTCTAAAGACTCTACAAGAGAAGATCATTGGCTATAAGGAAAACAGAAAAGAAGCTAAGAAATATTTCACAACCCTTATCAATAAGTAAAGGAGTTACGAAAGAAGCAGGATGAAATACTGGAAAATATTCCAACAACAATATCAGAAGAGGCTAATAAATTACTAATGCAAGAAGCGGGAAGAAATAAGAAAGAAGTGGCATTTCTAGGAGCCAAAAAAGCCCAAGTATAGATAGATGTCAAGTAGAATTCTTCCGCAAAATTTGGCATAATGTAAGCAATTGAAGAATCCAGAAAGAAAAATCAGTTTTGAAAAAATAGAATACTCCTTTCCCAAACTCAATCCCAAAAAAGGTAGATGCAGAATTCTTCGAGGCCTTTAGATCAGTCTCTTTATGTAATACAGTTTATAAGATTCTAGATAAAGTAATACAAACTAGATTGAAGAAAGTATTAAACCAGCTCAATAAGACTAACAAAGAAGTTCTTGGTAGGAAGACAGATATTAGATGAAATCATGTTAGATCATGAACTCTTCATTCAATCTACAAAAGCAAGAAGGCAAAAATGATGATAAACTCATTATGAACAATGATTATGACAAAGTAAATCAGGAAATTTAGATAAAAGTACTGAAAATGTTTGGCTTTAAATAGAATTGGGCAACATAGATTAAAAGTTGCATAAGTATTCTAACATTTTCAGTACTCATGGAGATCAACTCTCTCCCTACCAATTTATTATAGTAGCAAAAGCTCTAGAGAGGGAAATAAATAAAGAACGAGAAGAAAGAAGAATAAAAGGTCTAAATATGACTTCCTTAATGGATCCAATAACCCCATTTCAATTTGTGGATGATATTATAAAGGCAAGGGCTCCAAATAATCAGCAAGCAGAAACTTATAAGAAAATACTGGATGGTTATGAACTGCTACAAGTCAAAGAAAATCAGAAAGGAGAACTCAGATTTTTTTCTTTAGTGTACCCATAGAATTATAATAAAGAGTTTGGATAAATTTGATTAAAAAGTTCTGAGCAACCAAGCATCTACTTAGGAACGCCTATGATAGAGGGAAGGATGAAAGAATGTTGTAGAGTGGGAGATTAAATTCAGGGGAACTGTGAAAATGAAAAGGCAAATGACTTAGCTTAGCAACAAGAATTCAATTAATCATAGTATTTCTACAAGCATTCCCAATACACTTAATCTCTTATTTCCAAATACAAAGTAAAACAGTTGAACCATCACAAGATTAAAAAAGAATTTCTTGCTGAATGTGGCAGAGAATTTGTTGATGGATGGGACAGAGGAAAAAAAGAAAAATTCTTCTAGTAACCTGGAAACAAATATTTCAATCAAAACAAAATAAAGGTCTGGGGTTTGAGATCCAGGAAAGTCATGAATTTAACTTTGGAAGACAAGATAGTACGGAGGCTATATAAAGAAAAGAACAAGCTTTGAAGTAAGGTGGTTAGAGGGACATATTTAGACAACCACGGAGTTCAAATGCTATTCACTTTAGAGCCTCTTCCACGTGGTTCTTAGGCATGGAATTGTTTGAGAAGGAGTATCCCCTTAATTTTAAAAAAGACTTCAGATAGAATTTTAAGGGAGTGTGACCAGGCTTTGTTTTGGAAGATATGTACAAGGTTAAATGAGTTCCTTCATCTAAAGGTCTAGAAAGGGCCTTGGTTGACAAGGTTAAATGCTCTCATATCTTTAAAAAGGAAGAAGATAATGAAAGCATTTAGAAAAGATATAATTGCAGTTGTGAAAAATATTTTGAAAAAATAAAATCCCTTCAAATATGAGCGTGAGTAATCAGATTATATAATGGAAGACCAAATCAAGAGGCATCTGAGTTTAAATATGCATCTGAATATTGAGGGTAAAAGAAAGCAATTGCCAGTCAAAAGCGTGTGGCTCGGGCACGGACTTCAAGGGAAAATTCCCTCCTAATACCTATTGCTAAGAAATTTCAGGTAAGGTGCTGACATATGACCCTCTCACCCATAGAGGATTTCAAGGCCCTTTCAGATTCCCCCCTACACGAGCAATTCAGAAGATGGAGATCATCTGCTTGTAAATTGTACATTGGTATTGGATATTTTGGGACAATTATGTTAATGATGATGTCTAGTGTTAGTTACATAGGCCAAAATAAAAAGCAGTTTCATTTTAGAAGAAGAAAAGAATAGTTTGTTTGACGGTGCAAATGTCAAAGGCTTCTCCTCTAATTATCATCTAAAGTGAAACCTGCACTTAAAGCAAACTGCACTGGTTATTAGAAATTTCCTAATGAAAGCTAGCATTTGGAATCTAGTATAATTACAAGATAATAAAAATGAAAGGACTAAAAAGTTGTTGCAGGCTCCTAGAAGCATATGCATAATATAATCATGCACTTGTTTGTCAAGATTCTTACTTGTAGTCGATGTACAATGTCTATTATTATGCTTTGGTAATATTGGTTAACTGACTATGTATTAATTTTTGTATTAATTGGTTGTTGGCTGTGGGTAGTTATAAGCATCCGTTGGTTGATGGTTGTATCCTTCTTGGCAACCGTCGGGTCCTTTAAATACATTACATATCGTCAAGGAGAGTAGTATAATCTAGTCAGATCGACTCTAATCCTTGGCTGACCACCTCTGGTCTTCATTTGTAATAATTTCATGAGCGAATAAAGATATATTTTACACAAGCATTGTCATCCTCATTATTAATTCATGAATTCAATTTATCAGAAAGAGTAGTAAACATTTGGCGCCGTTGCCGGGGATTGAACCCGGGTCACGCATGTGATAGGCAAGGAACAAACAATTAATACATAGTCGGTTAACCAATATTACTGAAGCATAATAATAGACATTATACACTGACTACATTACTTAAGTTGTTTTTTCTGTACCTTCATCTATGGTGTCCCCAACAAACAAATAATATTATTAATTTCAAACTTACCAACTATCGTTGTATTTATTTGTCCCCTCTAAGTTGTGACTACTGTGATAGACATATAATGTAAACTGCTGAGGCAAGGATCCAGTCGGCAGGTGAATAATTTGACAAAATGTATCAGCCATTGTTTTCGTTAATTGTTTGACAAAATGTATCACTAATTGTGCCCTAATTGTTCAACTAAGTGCATCGCCATTTCTGTCCCTATTTTAAACGGCTCATACTCTTCTTAGGATTATATTCTGCTTCTCTCCGGCTGCAAGAAAGTGACAATTTCACGCACCACCAGGGAATCTATATTGATTAGTCTAAAATTAATAGCATCAATAGCTTCTAGAGGACTTTGAATGCTTCAAAATCAGATCTATTAACCGATCTGTGGCAGACCAGGAGTTAGTTTGTTGCAGAAGTTTTGTTTGTGTTGTATTTCCCTAGGCCAATGGCCAATTCTGTGGGCTGTCATGCTATTTCGCGAAGAAAACAACATGATTACATTACTGCGATTGCCCAGTTTAACCTTTGAGAATGCTTTCATTTTATAATACGCATTTTGCAGGATGAGGTGGACACAGTGAAAGCCCCCTTGATCCAAAAAAATCAATACATTATATAAAACCCTTAAAAGGCACTCCGACTAAAATCTCAGTGCATCAACTTATGCGATTTTCACACATTCGAACTAAACATGTATACATTTATAAAGTGAAGAAGAATACCTGCAGTCAACGAGTGCGAAGTCTTAATGGTGTGATTTGTGCAACTATGATTAAAATAGAAGACCTCGCCTGCTTGAATTGTATATCAAAACTCCGCTTCAACCCTAATATCCCCGTATTAAATCAGGAAATAAAAATAAAATGAGAGACGAACTATTACGCCCAACTGTCCTGCACACTATGAAGGGTATTTGAAATGAAATATTATATTTTAATAACGTTCACAGCAGCCTAAGGGATCCAAGAACACCACAAGACCACCAGCAAAAAGAAAAGACCCTAAACAGAATTAGACCTTCGTTTAGAACTAAATGTGAAATTAAAAAATAAAATTTTAAGGTGAAAATTGAAAGAAACATAATCGTAGAGGAGAAATTGTTTTAAAGAGGTATCAAGTTGTGTGAAACAAATCAAACCAGATAGCAATAAGTTCAATGGGCAGCCTGATTAAAAAAACATATTATAAAAAAATCATTTTTCCATAATCAAGTTTTTAATTATATAGACTAGCAATGGCACCTTGGTGTGTAATGGGTACACCGAAGAGGTGTGGAAGGTCAATTAGAAAAATAAATGATTTTTTTTATACATTTTTGTGGTACATGAGGTCATTTTAGAAAATGTTTTTTTGATTTATTATTATTATTATTATTATTCTAGTATATTATAATTATTATTTTATTTTTTATTATATAGTAATATTATTATATTAATATTTATATTTTAATGTATTTACTTTTATATTATTATATTTTTATTAATATATTTAGTTCAAATTATGTTAGATTATTAATATTATGAGTCATAGTATAGACAATGTTACACTTAGTAAATTAAATTATCAACTAATAGAAAAACTAACACGTGTGTGATAATAATATTTCTATCGTTTTGCATTCTTCTTGTTAGTTCTCAATCATTGTAATTTTGATATATCTCCACTCTTTATCCTTGTAATTTTCTATCCCATTTTATCTCTCTACCTCTTTATGTTCTTCCTATATCTTCTCTTGTCTACCTCTATCCCTCCCCTCTCTCCCCTTGCCTATCCCTCTCATTTATGCTATCTCTCTTTCTCACTTCCTCTTTGTCTTTCTCTTTCTTTCAATATCTATTTCTCTTCCTCACTGTCTTTGTTTCTTTCCCTCTCTCTTTCTCTATCCCCGCTTCTTTTTATATCTCCATCTTTTGTCTATCTCTCTTTCTCTCTTCTCCTATCTCTATCAATCTCCCTCTCTATTTTCCTCTCTTCCTCTATCACTATATCATTCTTTCTCACTCTCTTTGTATATCTCATTTCCATTCTTTATTTTCCCTCTCACTCTTGCTTCCCTTTTTCTCTCTCCACTTCTTTATCCCTCTCTAGCTCTTTCTCCCTCCCCCCCTCTCTCTCTTATTATCTACCATTTGCTCTCTTTACCTCTATCACAATCTTTATATTAAAATTATATATTGTATGTTTTCATTACATATTATATTATATTTTATATTTTATATAATATAAATAATAAATATAATTATAATATATTTTTATATAAAATAAATATATAATTAGATAATATATATATATATATCAACATAAATATTTAAAATATAATATTTTTAATAAAAAAATATTTTATACTATATAAAATATAAATGTAAAATAAATAAAAAATTATATTTTATATAATATATATTATTTTTTTAAAAAATTATATTTAAATACATATATATTTGTTATCCAAAATTTATATATTTATTTTATATAAAAAATTATATAATAATTATATTTATTATATTGTATTATATAAACTATTAAATATTATTTAAAAAGAAAAAGAAACACTCGGGTTTAATGCGTAGACATCAAGATTTAATTGTGTACTTATTTGGTTAGCTTAGATGAAGCTCATGAAAAGGTATATATAATATGAGAAAATACTCTAAAGCCTTATCGTGTGGAGGTTTACTTAGGAGATAGGGTCGATTTTGTTGTGAAGCACGTATATAAATTTTAGTGGCCAATGATCTTGCGAAGATAATATAAGAAATATTATATGCCACAAACCCTAGAAATGCTTACACCAGTTTCTTTCAGGGTTTTTCACCAGCAATAATTGAACTAGCAGTTGTCAAGATCAAAATTGATTTCCTTGTAAACTGGCAGACTGACGAGAAACAAAGAAAAATGGTGGAACGATGATTTCAGCGGCAACGAACAAAAAAAACTGGTAGACTGACGAAAAATGACAGGCAATAACAAACGGAAAACAACGAGGGTTAAAAAAATCAATGAGAAACATTCAACTAGTGAGATTTTTTTAACCGTCATGCATTACTTTTGCTCATCTTTTGACCATTGATTTCAATAATTAGCTTGGTATTCTCAAATAGGACACACCTTCAGCGTACAAATAATATAAAATGTATGTAGTTTAGTAAATTTATTATTTATTTGATAGAAATTATTAGAATTAAATTATATCATATTTAAATTTTTGAATTTATCATCATAATTGATCTCAATATGAATGTAAGTTGGACCATGTGTTGGAATTGAAATACATATTTTGATAAAATTTGAAAGTTTCCATCATGAAAGGGCAAGTAGCTTGATATTAAAAGTTTCAATAGCCACAAGATTCTAAGTTTGAATGTCAACCTATTTGATATACTCATTAATGTACCTATAATTCCATGTAGAAACAAATACAATCATTATCACAAAGTAGTAAAAAATAAATAAAATTAAAATCTATGTAAAAATACCTAAAATGGGGCAATGGGCCTAGCTCGATTGGCTAAAGCATCCTATTATAGGCAAGAGGTCATGAGGTCTAGTCTCCCCACCATCCCTGTGGTATCAGAGGGTGTGTCGCACCAACACCACTAGTCACATGAAAAAAGTTGACCATGCACATTGCAATTTATAAGGGGACGGATACCCAACCAATTCCTACAATCTAAAAAAAAAAACCTAAAATGACTCAATTAACTCTTGTACATGATGATGTAGGGTGATCCCACAATAGTGGTTTACAATTTTTGGCCAAACTGGACACTGAAATTATTATTTTTAACTAAATCTTCACATTCGGGCAACTATAGCGGCTAAACCGTGAAGAATTTGAAGATAATGCAAACTAGAGTCTCATCACATTTTTTCTATAGATTCTAAAAAAAAAATTCAAAATTTTTGGAATCAATTTACTTCTTTTCCATCTCCATAAAACTATTTTTCAAAAATAACATTTTTAAAAAGTGATGTAGACCGTATAGCATAACTTTTTTCCATGAAGGATAAAATTCTAATTCTTTCAATTTAGATTTGTAACTCTGATATCTAGTGCTTCCACTTGGTTAGATAGTTTTTTATTGAATATTTTTTCTTTAATCAAGTTTCAAAGTCAAACCAATTACATTTCAGACATAGCTTTCGACCGTATAATGCATAACTTTTTTTGTATATATCGAAATTCAATTTTTTTTTTTTGTTGGATCAAGGACTTCAATATCTGGTGCACTCATATTTTTCAAAAAAAAATTTGATAATCTACTATTTTTCCACATGTGCGAACATAGACCTTCATTTTCAATGAAAAACCTATGTTTAATAAAACTAAAAAAGCAAATACATAATAAAACCAAAACATATTAAGATTATATTCGTTGGATAGCTTGTTCCGAGGACTACCTGATTCTAGTTGGGTTTGTGAAGATTCATCCATTTTCATCATCAACCCGAGCTCCAAAGTGCCAAAATTTAGGGTTTTTTTGTGTCTCGGAGGAGGGATGAGGAATAAGGGGGGTTCACTCGAACCAGGGTTCACTCAAACCAGAGTTCATTCGAATCCTAGTTCATTTGAACCCCCCTTTTAAAAGGGTTTTTGTTGACATTTTTGGCGAGAAAGCATTAAAAGGGTTCACCCAAACCCAGGTTCTAGTGAACCCCTAATGGGTTCGGTTGAACCAGTATGTTCATACGAACCCCTAAAATCAATATTTTTTCCATGCATTCATTTTCTATGAGTTTTCCTTCCTCACTTCAATTGTAAACCACTATTGTGGCTTTACCCTGTACATACACTCTAAGCTCATGAAAATGAATCTACACCTTTACAGTGTTGAATAATTTGGGCTCATTTAATGAATCTCAATTCATTCAATATTTAGGAAAGAAATGGACCTCACTAATTACCACATTTTTAGCATAAAAATAAAAAATTATTAAAACAATGACAAATTACAAAGTAGGTTTGTCAATCTTAAAAAGACTCATAGCACGCCAATTCTAGAAAATCAAGAAAATATAAAATGGATTAAAAATAAGCAATCAACAAGAGAGGAGTAACCCTTTAAACATCGTAGAAAAGGTATAAACCCTTGTTCTCTTCAAGATTGTACATGCTCTATGTGTTAGAGATAATGTGTCTCTTTATGTTAAAAAATTGGACAAATGTGAAAACCACTAAAAACAAATAGCAATAATAATGTTAACCATAGAGGAATAAATAGGAAGATCAACATAAGAACCAACACACCAACAAGAATCAAGAATCTAGAGAGGCCTTGTGGACAACATTCACAAAAACACTAAAGTCTTTACTAGAATCTTAGGTAGTGGAATCCTGACTATTTCCAATAACAAACTTGATGCTATTCTAGTTAGAAGTTGATTTAGCTAGGAAATCAACAACAAATCATGAATGGGGATGTTGTTTTTCTTATATTTTTTCAATTGTCATAGTTGGAAGTGGAAGGAACGCTACCTTTTGAAGTAATCAATCAAGATTTTAGAGCTACATTCCAGAATAAAATTGAAAAATATGATCTAGCTTTGCTTTTTGTTTTCTTCTCACGCTAAACATTCAAATAATTTTGAAATTTTGAAAAGAACGGCTTTAAATATTTTTCAAGAAATTGATTGATTTCAACAACGTTATTGAAGTGCGATGAAGGTTTTGGAACCTTTCCTGCAAAGTGAAGTCTTCATCAATATATTCTCCAAAATTTTAATTTTACCCATGTGAAATATTTTGGCAATCATGATGATTTTGACAACCTTGTCAAAGTTTGACGAAGGTTTCAAAACCTATGTACGGCCCTAAAATACCCACTTTATTATGTGATCTTTGTAGTGCCATTCTTTGAAATAGAAATGAGACTGTTCAAACCATGTGTTGTTGGAGAAAAGAGAGGTTTTGACAACCTTGTCGAAGTCTGATGAAGGTTTCAAAACCTATGTTAAGTTTTGAAACTCCATTAAGTTGATCATAATTCAAGTTTATCTTTGTTGTCATCGACATTTTCTAAGGTTATGAGAACTGCTTCAAGTTCTAACATAGTTTTGAAAACCTTTGTATAAGCCGATTAAAAGGAAAACTTAGGCTTAATTATAAGGTGTTGGGATAAGAGACAGTTGTGACAACTAGAGTGAAACTCGACAAGGTTCCAGAAAACAAATGACAAATTGAAACTCCAAGATAAGGAAAAATTGCAGAAGTGAACATGGATTTAGGGGGTATAAACAATAACCATGACAACAATTGGCTCTAATTGGGGATCAAGACTGCAAAGGATATGAAAGGACCTAGAGTAACCAATCAGTTCCTTACACATGGGCCATAGAGTCAACACTTACTAGCCAACATGATGAACTAATAACTCTTAGAGCAACACCAGCAAAAAGGAACCAAACAAAAACAAGCCAAACCTCCTAACCTAATATTTACAAAGGTCAAACATATTAGGACTCAAATTTGATATAGCTTCAAATCTTTCCCATTGTAAGTAATAGGCAATTGTGTATCATTAGGATAAGACAATTTGAAAGCATTTGTACCACATTCTTGAATTATTCTGAAAGGACCCTTCCATAGAGAATCAAACTTATTTTGTGCTCGTTTGGGATCCCTTCTTTTATGCCATAGTAATACCAAATCTCCAATCATAAAATTTTTGGGTTGAGCTTTCTTGTCAATGATCTTTTTAACTCTGGACGAACGCATAGTGATCTTGTCAACCATATCTTCTCTCTATTCTTTAATCTTAGTAAGATACATGATTCTTTTCTCCAATGTGTTATGAAATTATTGATCCTCAACAATAGTTTGTAATTTAATGGCAGATAAATCTAGAGGAAGAGGTAAATCACTACCTATCCCATACACCAATTCAAAAGGAGACATACCTATTGCCCTTTTAGGTGTGGTCATGTTATCCCATAGTACCTCATATAATTTTTTGTGCCAATTCTTTTAGTTTTCATCAACCAACTTCTTTATAATAGTGACAAAAAATTTATTGCTAGATTCAGCTTGCATGTTTCCTTGAGGATAATAATTTATAAAGTGAGTTAAGGTAATTACATGTTCATAATAAAGAAGAGATATTTCACTTGACGAGAAGCTCGTTGCGTTATCAAAATGTTTTCTTTTATGAAATCACAAACCACTTCTGAAGGTAACTACTAATTTTTGTGGTGTACTGAACCTAACCAAAATGTTTTCTTTTATGAAATCACAAACCACTTTTGAAGTTATATGCTTTACCAATATGGCTTCTACCCACTTAATGAAATAGTTAGTGGCAATAAGGATGTGGGTATGCCTAGCACTACATTGTAGGATTATAGGTCCAATGAAATCCAAACCCCATTATTGAAATGGTTCTTCTATTACCACCAATTTCAAAGGAAGCACCACCAAGAGGTCTTCTAGTGAACTACTTGTACTTCTCGCACTTAGATACCCAATAATATGCATCTTTAAACATCCCTATCCAATAGTAACATTGTCTCAATATTTTAAAGGCAGGCATGGATGAAGAGAAATGTCCCCCACAAGCTTCATTATGGAACACTTTTAATAACTTCTTTTGTTGATCTTTATCCACACACCTTAAGAATGTACTGTAGATGCATAAAAAATGTCCTCATAACCATTTTTATCCATTGCTTGGTTTATTCCATCATCTACATAATCATTTCTTTGCATATGGCCATTACATGTTTCATTCATTAAATATTTCATTTGATCATTCGCATAAAACCATTAAATATTGCATAATTTAGTTTATAAATCCATTTCATGTGAACATATTTAAATAATCATTAAATATATCCTTCATTAAGACATTTTCACCTATTTCATAAATGCATGTTCACATAAGCATTTCATAATCCGTTTCATTTAAATATGTTTGCATAACCATAACTCATCCATCATTAATCCATAATCATTTTTACATATCCATTTCATATTTCATGCATAATCATTTATCAATTGTATTGATCATTTAGTCCATTAAATTATCATTAAAATATCATTTGCATTCATACACAAGCCTTTTATCCATTCACCATATTTCATTAAATAATGCAAATTCATGGAATCAATCAATCACTTAATTCATTTTCATTAAATCAGTCATGCATGCACTTAATTCTAAGTTTTTAAGCATATGTTATGGCATAAATTATCTCACTTATTTATTAATTTCAAAAAAAAGCATTTTTCCATCTCACCATTTATCCCACATTTCTCCCACAACTTGAATTCACCCCTGAATTCAACTATAAAAGCATGCTTTTTCCACACATTTCAACACACACAAATTGCAATCTTATTCTGATCTCATCCAATTCCGCAAAGTTTCTTGTGCTTTTGCTTGTAAAATCTAAGAGCAAATGCAAGATATTGTGGAAGAGGATAACAATGGAGTGAATTTCTTGTGAATGCATATGGTTTTTTCATAGTTTAATTTTGTTATTGCATATGTTTTTCATTTTAGAGAAACTTCATTGATGTCATGTTGAAAGGTTGATTTGGGTTTACAAATTTAATCATTTAGCTCTTTTAGTTTTTCAGCATTACATGTACCATCTAAACCTCTTTTATATAAATTATCCTCCAAAATCACATATTTAACTACCTTCAACTTGAGATTCCTCTTTGCTTTTGGGGATAAATGGCTTAATCACTCTCCATATGTGAGGTAATAAGTAACATTAGAGAACCATTCATATTGAAGACTGACCAATAACACCATAGGAATATCCTCCTATGTCTTTGATTGATTTTTTTATATTATTTTACATAGACCTCTTCCTCCAATTTGGTGGATTTGATATCTAGATCATACTCTTGCACTTTGGCTACTCTTGCTCCTTGTTTATTGCAACCAATATCTTGTTGAGTAAGAACACTTTTAATTGAAGGATCAAAGGATGAGACACATAAACCACATAATGAGTGCAATATGTAAAACTAGAATTTTTTGACTACTTTTACCAAAACAAAAACATGTTTCATAGCTTGAGAATAATTCAACTCATGCTTCTTGAGAGGGATACTCATAAAAGCAATGGTTGCTTGAATACATGAGTCATTGATCTACAAAAGAATGGTTGATATATTGTGTGCTCAAATGCATAGCAATAAATGATGAAATCCTTATTAAAATTGGGATGAACTAACACATGGTCTTGAGCAATAACATCCTTAATATTTTTAAAATCTTGTTCGCCCAATTCATTCCACTTAAAACCATGTTTTTTTGTCATCATGTCTAATATATGCTTCATAATATCAGAGAAGTCTAGTACAAACTTTCTTAAGAAGTTAACCTACCCAAAACAAGATTTAACCCCTTTCCTATTAGAAGTCAAACTCAATTGTAAGATGGCCTTAAAAAATGGAAGATGCCATTTTCCCTTCAGTAATACCAAAAAATGACTCTTTGGGATTCATAGAAATACCATGTTCCTTAAACCTTTGCAAAACCCTCTCCATATCTTTGAAATGATTCTCCGTTCTCTTGGAAAATACAGTCAAATCATCCAGATGGACAACTATGATCTTGTTTTTGAGATCACCAAAAAAACATCCATAGCTCTTTGGAAAGTGGCACCTACATTGATCAGGCCAAATGGCATACAGTTGTAAGTAAAAATTCCTCAAGGGGTAGTGAAAGTGGTTTTGTGTTGGTCTTCCTCTAAAACATTAATTTGATTGTACCTTGAAAAACCATCAAGCATTGACATCATTTCTAATCCTACTACAGCCCAAAGGACATAATCCATCATAGGCAGTGATAATTATATTTTAAAGGGGCTTTATTTAAGTTCCTGAAATCGACATAGATCCTTATGTCACCATTTTTCTTATGAACAAGAACTATGTTCTAGCCACCCATGTTGAATGATGAATAGGATATATATTATTCTAGCTTTCAAAATTTTGTCCACCTCCCTAAAGATTGTGTCAACCACTTTAGGATTGTATGTTCTTTTCTTTTATCTAAAAGGAGACATACCTTTTTTAAGAGAAATATGGTGTTGGAGTTTTCCATCCATGAATTTTTTCAAATCATCGTAACACCATGCAAAGATGTCTTTATATTTAATCAAGAGTGCAATCAGTCTGCCATTTTCCTTAGGTGTGCAACACTTTCAATATAAACCAATTTTAGGGAATCAATGTCTCTAATATTTACTGCTTCATATTCCTCTGAACTGTTTATAGATTCACTAATTCTCCTTTTTATTGCCCTATCATGTCATTCAAATAAATCCTAAAGAGAAACCATACCTTTTGGTATTTTCTTTCCTTTTAACTAGATAATCCCCTCTTCCAAGTCTTGTGTGTCATCCATACAAAACTCTTTATATTCATCAATGTTTCCTTCAAAGTATGAATGTGCAAACATCTTTGCATTCTCCAAGAAAGCCTAAATTTTCTCATCACTTTTAAAAACTTGCCAATGTTTGACATTATCTGGTACACTAGGCCTATAAACCATTTTGATTCTATATGAATCTTCCTTGAAGTTTGGATGAGCTAATAATAAGGAAGCAAAGACAATAAATGAATCATCCTTTGAGTTCAAGTATCCAGGTATTGCCTTAATAGAGAATGCATTAGAGTATTTAATACAATCCCACACTTTATTACAATAATGTCTCAATCTTTCATTCTTGACTGTAAAGATCTTACACATTTGTTTGATTATTAGTTTAGCATCTCCCGGTACTCATATCATTTTGATCCCTTTTTCTTTCACTACTGATAGCCCCAATAATAAAGCTTCATATTCTGTAGTGTTATTGGTATTACCAAATTCTAATTTATATGAAAAAGGAAATGTCTCACCAATAGGAGAAATCAAGACTACTCCTGCACCTAATCCTAAATTAGAGCAACTTCCATCAAATTCCAAGGTCCAGAGCGTAGAAGCAATATATGGACCAATAATATTGGCATCTCTACCTAGTGCTGAAAAGAGCATATAATGAACCCAAATTCTAATTCTTCAAACAAAATTCATGACCCGGGATCTTTTGAGTTTAGCACTATAAATTTAGCCTTTGGCTTTGAGTTTAGATGTACCTTTTTATTTCCTATAGGAATTGATGCATGGGACTAGTCCATCTAAATTTCTCCTCCTAAATCCTCACAAAAACTTATGCTCAACAACATGTCATAACTAGCAGGGATATTGGCTACCAAGATTATTAATTTAAGCCTCTCATTAGGATGAGATGCTAGGGAAACCTGAGCATCCTTAATTTTCCCAACCAACGGTACTTGTTTGGATTCCATGGAATAACACTTCCCAAAAGTTTTAGTCATGGATAATCCCAAGGCCTGAGCCACTTTCATAGGCATAACATTATCCAAAGCACCTAAATCAATAATGCAATTACTCAACCTGATCCATTAATAAAGAGAGATACACATAAAGGACTAATTTTTTCCCTAAGGTTATTCAATGTGAGACCTTTGCTTCCAATGGATAAACTAGATAAGGGTTCTTCAACATTAACTCTCTAGTCTTTTGTGACTAAGTTAGCTTATGAATTTTAGACTTCACATACCCCACCGATCTGTCTAATTCCTTTGGATTCATTTTTAGGTACTCTACCTAAGAAATACGTATCATGGAATTTTTACAAAATTCTACTATATCAAAAGAACTAGATTTTTTTTTAACTAATGATGAATCAAAAATATTTTGTATGTTCTTTGTAACTTTATGAGCTCTTTGAAAAGAAGAACCATCTTTAGAGGAAGCATTAGATTCAGTTAACAAGAATTTAGGGGTATTTTATGTACCTTTTTTTATTTTAACTTTGTTGGCCTCGAGTTAATACTACACAAGAAGAGTCATCTAGAGTGGTGTAAATGTCTCCTCTTTCTGCATCTGATTCATACTCAAGAAGACCAATGGTAGAGTTGCACACTGATCAAAAGCACCCTCATCAGTATTTTCCTCAATAATCTCCTTCATGGAGGTCATTTGCATAAAACTATTCATCTCTAGATAATTTGATCCATTATGATCAGTGGTTAAATGAAAAGTACACATTTTTGTTATCCCCACCTAGTGGTGCTTCTATAGCCAATCTTTGTTGAGTGTTAGAGGCAAGGTTTTGTTATTTGGTTGTAGACTTCCTTTTCTATGTAAAACTTGATATGGTTGGGAGCCTTTGGTCATTTGTCTCTTCAAAAAAAAAAATCATTAGCCAACCTTTGAATCATAGGATCTGATGAGGTAGACATTTGAGATTTACTTTAATTCAATTCTCTTCCATTTTCTTGTGGTAATTAGATCATCTTCTAATTCAATTTCCATGGTTTGTGCTACATCCAAATTATCTACCCATGCTCTTCTCATATGAAAGCTAATATTTGGTGGTTGTACATTGATGAATGAGCATATTTTATTCTCTAGAGTAGACCTTTTTGCATTATCAATCTTGTTCACCAATTTATTAAACTTGGCAATGAATTCCCTCATTGGCTCATGAACCTCTTTCTTAAGTTGTGTTAATTGTGCAAGAAAAGAGTGTTCATCTTCCGCACTTTTAAATCTATTTTAAAATTGGGCCCCCATCACTTCCCAAGAATTAATAGAAGCATTAGGAAGATGATAGAACCATTCAACAATAACATCAACGAGTGATTCTAGAAATAGTCTAACAACTACATCTTTATGTTGTACACCAAGCACCCCACATGCAACAAATAAAACATTAATATGTTTATCAGTGGAAACTTTACCATCTCCTTTGAATTTAGGAATATTTTTCCTAGAACCTTTAGGTAATTCATGTAGATGAATGCTAAGGGCTAAAGGTCCTATAGTAGACCCCATAGTATTGGTAATTGTTGAGCCATATTATGAGGAAAATCAATGGTTAGGGGAACTGCAGTACCATGTAGAATAAGTGCTTGACAAGTGGGAGAACAATACACCCCTCTTGGTGGTGAAGATGGTCTACTTCGAGATATAACTCTCCTACTTAGAAGTGTAGAAATAGAGAAATTACCTTCTTGTAACTTATCTTCAAAAATTGGATCAATAATATCTCTACTATGCTCACCTTTGGTATACTATATGGAATCCAGTGTAACTTATTAATAAAGAATCAAAAAATTTCCTTGATTTCTCCGGATATGAGATCTAGGGAGGGCAATAATTCTATCAATGATTTGAAGTTGTTGTCATGTCCTAAGTCTTCTAAGTTCTTCACCCATTTCCTCTTCTTCTTTCGGGACTTGATTAACTCTATGGTATTCTTCATCACTTCTACATCTCCAGGACAAAGTATTCAGTTGTGATATTATATCCTTTTGTTCGGATTGCACCTAATTTATATTCAATTGGAGCACAAGAAAGACGTTGTTATGAGGTAGAACCATGGTTATTCATGAAAGGGAACAAATAAGAATGAATAAGGCCACTTATTATTTGTTCATTCCCCAACAGAGTCACGAAAAATATGTTAGTAAATAGATTTTGCACCTTGTTTAAAACATGAATCTCTACTCTATCACCCAATTTAGATAAAATTCAATTTCCAACAGTTGATTTAACTGTCTTGATAAGAAACAATTCATCTCTGAATTTTGTGAGGTACAACTTCCTCTTCAGATAATTAACAAAGTCATAAAAGATATAAACTTAAAATGGGGTATACTTTTAACCAAAAAGCAAGAAAAGTGTGATTTAACCTTACTACTTAAAAGCCTTTAAGATTAAGCATGACAAATGAATTTAAGAATATATCATCCACTAGCGCATAGGCTAATTTAACATTCCATAATAAGGGGAATTAAAATATTCATGTCAGGAAATAATACCAAAACTAAAACAAATCATATAAATAAATGCATCATTTATTCACATAGAAATGAGATAATGGTAGATATTAACAAAATGCACATATTGCAATCAACCACTTCCATTCACTTAATGATCTTTTTAAAACACACATAGACGTAAACTTCTGGTTCCATGTATATTTTTCCCAAGAAAAATTAGGAGAGTTTTTAGTAACATCCAATTGCATATATAAACAAAATAGTAATGATTTCTTGGGATAACCTTTCATTTTAAGATTATTTTTGAATTTAATAAAAATATAAAGTTATGAGAAAAATAAAGTAATTAAAAAGAGCTATTACTGAGGTGACAAGTTTTTGGTGACTCCTCTTGATGATTGAGCAGCTGACGCGACAACTCTAGCTTGGTAAGCATAAAACACTTTCATAATAGGGGCATGTCACCATGCTAAGGAATTGTCACATTTTTAGATCTCAACTTCTAAAGAGCATTGTTACCTTTCATTGTCTTGATCCTTCTTGTGTATGAAGTAGTGAGTCCACTAAACTAAAATAAAGCTAAGTTGATGTCAACGCTAAATCTTCTCATGCATTCCATGCTGAATGACTATTTGTTGTAGATAATTTCAACCATTTCCTTGAAATTCATTTAATGTTCCCTCATCTTCATCATTACTAACCTCTTCCTTCTTGAGGTTAATGCTAATACCTAGGATATTTTTTTGAATTTCATCTCTTATCGCATCACACTCACCAAGTACTTTGCCCTGCTCTAAAATATTTTTCTTAAGAACAAAAATCTTCCATTCAATACTTCTCTTCCACATGACACATCTATTGACATTGAAATTTGATAAAATATACTCATTAACCAGCTTGTCTGCACCTAATTCTATCATACCATTAAAATCATTGTCAGTTTTTGTCCAAATTGATTCCTCATGCTTACTCAAAGTAACCTCCTTCTCAACTTCAACTTTCAAAATATCAATGTATTTTTATATCTTTTTCATATTAGAGATGAACTTAATTCCCTTAGACAAGATGTTTGTGCCCATTCTTTAGTAGCCCTTATATCCCTACATTTTATCTACTATCTCTTTTCCCTAGGAAGATGATGGATCAAATGTTACACTGGTTTGGCTAATAGGTTGGGGAGTGAAGTCTAACATAGATTTCAGAAAATTAGTTGGAATATTTACCTAATTCTTCAATTCATCTTTACTTTGCTTGTCCATGGTTATTCTCTCTACCAACCTAGTTACTGTCACCTAGTAATTATACACATCACTATCTTTTGTAGAAGGCCCTAGATTTACTCTAGTGATTTGAAATCACTAGTAGTAGCTTGACTTACTTCAGGTTATGTATAGAGGGATGGGCTACTTCTACATGCATATTCCCTGTGTTATTATCTTCCAACAACCTAGATGTGGTTTTCAATTTCTTAGGATTTTGGGTTCTGTAAATCAATTGGCCAACAAAATCTTTGTCAGGTAGACTAAGTTGGATTTTTTTCCTCTTCTTGGAAAAACTCTTCTCTAACCACAAGGTAGAAGTGGGTGTGACTATAGATCTAGAACCGGGAGAAGTAAAATTTAAGACTCTTCTTAAAGGGGGAGTATCAAAAGTTCTCCTTTTAGGGGAAGAGGGAAGAGTATGACCAACCCTAGGAGAATTTTTATATTTCCCTATGAGGAGAAGACTTGAGGGAAGAGGGGGCACTTACTTGTGAAGGAGGGGAAGTTACATTGATTGCTTCTTCTTCATCCATCACTTGTTTCTCCTTATCTTACTATATTTGATTCAAAGAATCTTCTCCACAGGTCTTTTTATAGCAATCCCTTCTCTTGAGGCTCTTCATCACCATCACCTTGTCCTCCTGGGGTCATCTATTTGGCAAACAATGATTGCATACCTAATGATGAGGGTACTTGATTGATATCTCCTCAATGTTAAGTGTCTTGAGGATCATTTTGCTTCTCTATAGTTTTTCTTGCCACCCAATCCTATGTTCTCCTAAGGACTACTACAGTCTTGGATTCAATAGTCTCATTGGAGCCTAAAATTTCATGCAAATTTGAGGTTCCCATATGTGAAAATTTGATTTTGGCACTCAGATGTACAGTTGGAAAATCTACTCAAATAGCCTACTTTGAAAAATCACAAAATAAAGCCAGTGAAATTTCACACAAAATCACTTTGCAGACATTTTTATCTGACATATGGGAGTGTGCACGCTAATTTTCAACTTCATATGATTAGTTTTGACAAGGTTTTGAAAGGTCAAGTTGAAGGGTCCTGCGAAGGTTTGTTGTCTACACAGTAAAATATGTCAAAGAGGGCAACTTTGGAGGACACTAATTATCAATTGGAAAATTGTCATGACGAACTGATTGGTGCCTCAGATTCTTCCCACCTTAATGTGCTTTCATGTCAATTTTCAGAACCCCGACATCTCATTTGGTATTTTTTCAAAACCAAAACCAAATGGACTTTATCCAGTTTGAACACTACATTTTCAAGACAGCTGCAAGGGGGTCATATTTGATCCTTGATATTTAGTGAATGAAGATGCTTGGTGAGAAATACTCTTGCACGCATATTCACCTTGCTTAAATGAACTAATCCCCAGAATGGTGGCTTCTCAAAATTAGATTTGATATTTTAACAAATTAGTAGGATGGAGGGTTTCAATTAAGCTTGACAATGGAATTTTCAAAAAATGTTGAGTAGGAAATTTTGAGCATTGACAGTTTGCAACCCTAGTGACTTCATGCTAATTCGTTTGACACAACTTGTTCCCCTATCATAACTAAATATGTTGGTACATTTTCGTGACTCTAGGATAAATTTTGATCATTTTTTCAAGGCAATTTTGGAGGCCACCTGACCCATTTTTGTCACAGTACAAGATGTCATAAGCAAAATATGATGAATGCCCATTTCAGTTTCATCACATTACAATAAGAATACACATACCATAATCCAATACAACAAAACTAGTGTTGATACCAGAAGTGTGTTGTCTCTCTTTTCAAACCACAAGCCAATAATGGGAGCATCATGCAATGTTCAAAATCCAGTGGGCTTGATGGTGTTTAGTGGAAACCATGTAAGAAGTAATAATAAGCAACATTATTGCTAAACATCGACATGAATTCATTCTTCTATTCAAGAGATAGCTACAAGCTCCTCAAAAGAGCATCCATTTTCTGGGAATGATAGGCACCCCAGATAGAGTAAAAGGGATAATGCTAATAGATTCACGAAACCAAAAAACAAGAAAACAAAAGGAAAAATTAAAAGGGATATTAGATCTATATGAGAAAAACTCCACAAACAAACACAACATGCCCGTATTCAAAGAAAAGGATTTCGGTGGATGCTGCCAATAAAGAAGGACAACAAGATGGAAGATATTTTGTGAATATACAGATGCACTGACAACTGCGTTGTATGCATAATCTGAAGAATTCAAAGACATCAGTCTTTGCTTGTATACATCTCATGCAGAATTAGAACTCTATTATATTCTAGCTCAACAAGAAGTTGAACGATGAAATACCGAAGAGACATCCATCGAAGCGAGGAGGATAAAGGAATGTTATTAGATGCTACAAAATGATCTAATGGAAAATAGTGGAAGCCTGCACAAGAGCATGAGCTATTTAAGCATAGATATGCACAACATGAACCTGTTAAAAGAACTTCCCAAAGATTCAATCGAGCACACTTTCCTAATGTAAAATTGAGTTGTCATTCTTAGCCATTGTCCTCCTTGTTTGTGTTTGAATGGGAGCTTTACAGTAGAGATGAACGTCCCCCAAAACGCAATGGTTAGATGTTGTACTTTCAAACGCCTTGATAGATATATATGCATAATGTGGAATCATGTAAGGGGTGTGTGAGTTGTTTTGAATAGGATATGGTCACCACAATCACAGGATATGCATAAAATGAATCTTAAGCAAGCTTTTAAAAACCTTCAAGCATGGGTAATTGGCAGGCGTAAAATCCAAATTCTATGATCTTTGCCAAGCGTCATTTAGCATTGGAATTGAACTATGTACATATATCCATCGAAGTGTAGCGGTACTATTAATAAGGTTGTGTAGGCCATAGGAAGAAAATCCATCGTACCCGCATCACCGCAAGCACCCAACAAAGGATGTGCAGTATTGAAGTGGCATTTCCCACGTCACTGTAGGAGGGTCTTGGAGCCGATGCGGTATAGCGGTGGAGTCACCATTCTAATTTTTTGTTACATTCAAATATAGTGAACTCTTCCTCGCATCCCCGCAAGGGTTTTGTTTAATACATACAGTGTTGCAGGAGGTAAGAGAAGGGTGAAGGAAATTTATTTGAATATTATGATTTAAATGTTCTCCCACAGAGATCAAAATATTTTGGTGTGGGTGTGCGGTGGATTCAATGAGTGGTAAAAATGGAAATTAATTTATTGAAAATGAAAGTGTGCGGAAGGGCAGTGAAATTGAAGACCCTTCCATAATTAGATATAAAGTGTCTCAAGAAATAATTTGTGCATGAAATATTTTTAATGTGAAGCTCAAAATATATATGCAAGCACGTGGGAAAAGATAATTATTTTGAGGAGTATAATGTTTCACCCAAAAAAAAATATCTACACGTGGAGGGTTAAACCAATGGGTAATTATTTTACCCAAGGAGTACTTTAATTACAAAGTGAAACATTTTCACTTAAGGGTTGTAACCCTAAAAGAACAATGTATATATGTAAGATGAAATAAAATCATCAAGAGGATATAGAGGTAGTAGGTTAGAAAATTATCAGTAGGTAGATCAGTTGCTAAAGCAAAACATTATGTTGTGTATTACAAAATCCTTTGAAATAATATAATGGACGAGAAGGCTTTATTTGGTGATTCAATTATGGTGTCAATTGTTGAATTTATTGAAAATATTATTTGGTTGTCTCCAAGGTTGACATTTCCTTATTATTTAAATTGATGTATCAAGGATATTTTCAATTTATCAAAGCACATTTGCTACTCTTGTGTGGTTCAATTAACTAGCTCCTTCAAGGAAGGATTAAATTCTTTTAATTAATCACAGTAATCTGGAAAAGGTCATTTGGATCAATAAGAAGAACTTGATAATTGCATCCTTGCACATTTATGCCAAGCATAAACTCATAAAAGTGTCAAGAAATTCGAATTGTAACCATTAATTAAGTCACATATCACTCATCTCTTGACTCCATTAGCCCAACAGAAGTAGGCACTAGTCTTACCCATTTCATTTTAGAATTTTATGAAATCTTATTCAAATATTCACATCTCAAATTTTAGTAGTTGTAGTACCCCTCTGTTTATGCTTATGCTTTTCATTTGATACTTTCTCCTCTTGTTACACCTATGATGTTTGTTGGATACTTTGTCGTTGGTTTGACGTGGTGGATTGATACGGCGATGTTGCTTGTTTGATGATTGACCATTTGAACATTTGGTTAGTGTAGATGTTTTCAGTTGTTTTATGGACCAATACTTTTTGTACTTATGATGGACTAACAACATTTATTTAGTCGGAGTTTTCTATGAGGTGTATTGGTGTGGAGGATAGAGATGCATTATCCACTTTAAACTGCGGAGTCTGCTGTCGACTATCTGTGTGATTTTCTCATACGATTGTGCTGTTTAATGCTTATATATATATATACATGTATGCACGTTATTTGCTTGGTTGCAGGATTTGCAGGTACATGACATCGACTCCACCTATGTAATCAGGTCTGAGCGTGTCAAGACTCAACGGAAATGTTGAACGGGAGATAGTAGTTAGGTTTATCCTAGTCCAGTCTTTAACCTTAGTCTTAGTACATTGTCAGTTTTCAGTTTTGAGTCATAGGTTTGTCTTGTATTTTCTATCTGGTTAAAACGTTTTGAAAAGGTAAATATTGGTTAATTTTAATGTTAGTTATTGTGTTTTAATTATTGTTATTTAATTAAAATTTAAATATGATTGAAATTTACTTACTTGATAATTTAATACATTAGTTAGCTTATTTAGTTAAATAGTTGGTCTTAAAAAGATTTAACTATTTTAATTAAATAAATGAATTAATTAAGTTAAAATATTAAGTGTGTAAATTATATTGTATTTAAAAGAATTAAAAATAAATAGAATAAAATAAAATATGCATGTGAATTAGAAAATAAAATAAAATGCTTGTAAATTAAATTGTGATTGAAAATTGATTTTTAGTATTTAAAATAAAATGCATGAAAATTGATTTGTAAAAGTTTAAATTAAATAAATTGAAAATTGCATGCAAATTTAATTGGCAAAATTGCCGAGAAGTGGAGAAGATATTTTCTCAACAACTTCTCGACATGTGTGTGAGTGCCATAATTTCATATGGTTGTTGAAATTTGTTACGGAGGTTATTGTGGATCTCGGGAAAAATTGACAGGAGGCTATTCAATTTTCTCACGGGAAATTATCAAAGCTTTTGGCAAAAAAAAAAAAAAAATTCTTGCTGTGTTTTAAAATTTATTTTCTGAGAGGATTTGTATTTCCTCTGAGGTTGTATATTTGTGGAAGATTTCTTGTCTGGAAGATTTGTTTGGTTGGATATTTTGTGGATCTCGGGATTTTCTTGGAGAAGCTTTTGGGATTTGCTTTCTACAGAGGTTACACTCCAACAGCTAGATCTTCAAACACAGGGAATTAGGTATTTCTCTTGTTTTTATTTGATTTCTTTTGTAAAAACTTTCTGTTAGCTATTTGAGTTTCAAGAATTCAAGATTTGGGAAAATATTGAAGGAAAATTTTAAAGAAACAGTTTAAAATATTTGTTCTTAGTTATTTTGAGAAAAGAAATTTCTGGAAAATCATGCTGAAAAAGAATTGTTTTTATTTGAAAACCACTGTTATTATTATTCTGTATTTCATATTCTGAAAATCAATTTTATCAGAAAGAAAATATTCCTTCCATTTCCTGTGTACAGATACAGTGTTATTTGTTATTTTATATATACATAAATATATACACATAAATATATATTATATATATATATATATATTTATGCATATATATATACATATATATAGTAGTGAATTATTTTATTAATTGTTAAAAAACCGTACGAAAGTCGCAGCAAATTCCATCATTAAAAAAAAACTGGAAATTCGCAGATCGAAATTTATTTATTTTTTTACCAGAGTTTTGACTGTTAAATTTTTATTTTTATTGTGGAATATTGATGTGAGGAAGGCATGGGGTTTGCCCACAGCCGTCCCATATGGGGGCGACAGCTGTGAGGCAGCCGACGCCGCCCTTACAGGCAGCGGCGGCTGTCTCACCGCCGCCTCCCCATATGGGTAGGCTGTGGACACAGCCACCACTGCGTGGTATGTTTTTTTTTAAAACCCTTCCCTGTATTCCGTGAAAGTTAAACGAAAATTAAAACAAAACGAAATTCGTATATGTATTGAATTAAATTCGATATTTACAGATTTCAATGCGGATTTATTTCATACTTTTTATGTAATCCGATATACTGTATTATAAATTCGTTATTTATAATTATATATATGATCTATATATATATATATATATATATATGGATATATATATATATATGGATATATATATATATATAATTATAATATTGTATAAGAAATATCATTTTAGTTATATGGAATTATTAGAAGAATAAATATGTATTTATGAATATATTATTTTTATAATATTATTTATATATTTACATTTGTTTAGATGTTTATATATAAATATTTGTTAAGTTTGTAAAATTATTTAATTAAATGTTAGATGTTTAGATGTTTATATTCATAAAAAAAAAAATTGGAATTGTGAAAGTATCTTATATGATTATATGTAAAATTTGAGGAAATTAGAAGAGTGATATGAAAGAAACAGTTACATTTATTGTTCTCAAATTAATCTTTTATTTAAGCGATTTATAAATATGATTCATTCAAACTCTTACATAAGGATTTAGAATATCCAAATGATAGATGTGCATTCCTATTTGCTTTAAATTATTTTATTTCCCTCTGTGATTGGGAAAATTTGGGAAAAGTTTCTAAAAAAATCAAGTCTTCCAGATCAACTGGGTTTAAAGGGGTATTATTGTTTCTAAAACATTTCTTGTTGACTTGGGTTTGTACAAGAGTTAAATATGGCGTTCGATACTGTTATGATTTATTTATCATTGTGAGATGTAATTGTGCATTTGGTAAAACCCTAGTTATGAAAATTTAGAAAACCCTGGTTATGTTTAGGGGAGTGGCTATTTGTAAGGGCCGACACCCAAAGTGGTGTCAGGGTAACTTACAAATAGTTAGTAACTCAGTGAAAATTAAAGTACACATTAGATAGTATAAAACATTTAACAAGATGTAATTGCCTCTCTTATGACTCTTGAGCTTACACAGTCATGAGTATAAGATGAGAAGGCCTGGAATGGCAAATCGGTGTCTCGTTTCCTTAAGAGACATTCGATTCCGCAACAGTATGCAATAGGGGCCGGGTTTCGTAAGAGGTTACCAGGGT